>APFE031733773.1:0-52933 GCA_000404065.3 Pinus taeda
TTGTAGTTATACCCCTTATTAATATTGTTGTGCTCCTATTGCCCCCATATTGTTATTACTGTGCCCCATAGAATCCCTTTATTGTTATTTTTGTGGCTTTATATTATTATTGTTAGGTTGGCTGGTTTATATTGTGACTCCTTAGACTCCTATATATGGAAAGGAGGTTTTGTCATTTGAATCATCCAAGAATTGTTCATTTATGTAACAAATCATCCAAGAATTGTTCATTAGAGGAGGTTGCCCCCTCGAAGAGGCTGAATTCTAAGGCATTGATCTATCTTTTCTATCTTTTCTTGAGCTGGTTTCATAACAGCATGGCATACCGATATGCCATCAAGATCAAGCAAAAGTTTAAATAGAAGAAGTGGGACTTTGGATCTACGAATCCGAAACAAGGGAAAGGTGCCCCCAAACTGTAGTACAAAGGACAAAGCCAAGGTGGGGTGACCCAAGACAACCCACCAAGGCCGCAAGTAAAGAATAACACCACGAAGCCAAAAAAGGACACGAGAAAGTGGTGTGAGTTCCATAAGAGCTCCACTCACAACACAAGTGAGTGTCGGGCCAAACCGCCATTGGTGGTTGAGCTAAAGGTTTTAGAATCATATACATGTTCCGACTCTGAGTCAGAACCCAATAGGGGGAATGACAAAGGGAAGCAGATTATCGATGCGAAGCCCAACGCCACCGTTGCCACCACGAAGATCCAGAAAGAGGAACCCGAAGATCCAGAGGAGGAGGAGCACCTCTTCCACTCCCAGATGTGGGTAAAGGGCTCCCCGCTACAGTTCATTGCCGACAGCGGGAGCCAAAAGAACCTCATTTCAGCAGAGGTTGTGAAGCGACTGGGCTTATTGACCACATCACATCCACAACCATACACCATCGGGTGGCTTCACCAAGGACAGGATCTTCGTGTGAGCCAGCAGTGTCGCCTTCCAAACAACATCAAGCCCTTCACGGATGAGGTATCGTGTGACGTTTCTCTCCTTGATATTTGTGATGTATTATTAGGCCAACCATACTTGTGGAAGAGACATGCTGTGTATGAATCAAGGCCTCGTGTTGTTATTGTTACTTTGGGAAATAAGTTGTACAGGATATCAGAGGTAGCACTGCCTACCACCATCTCTTTGGTTACTGCAGAACAATGCAGTAAGCTCATTTCCAAAACCAGGAAATTTGTTTTCCTAATGATACGCCCTCAAGGAAAGAAGAAGACAGTGGCCATGACCTCCAAACAGGGCCCCTCTACACAACAACTATAGATGGACAAGGTCATGGAGGAGTACGAGGACATCTTCACCTCCCCCGCAGGGGTTCCTCTACACTGTCAAGTCAAGCACTCCATCGATCTGATTCCAGGTGCACTGCTGCCCAATGGACCAATCTATCGGCGCTCTGTTCTAGGGAACAATGAAATAAAGAGGCTGATTCAAGAGCTACAGCAGAAAGGTCACAAACGTCTGATTTCATCACCCTATGGGAGCCTGATCGTGTTGGTACAAAAGAAGGATGGGACTTGGAGACTATGTATTGACTATTTGGCGCTAAACAAGATCACTGTTTGGAATAGGTACCCGATCCCACGGATTGATGACCTCGTGGACCAACTGAAGGGGGAAAAATATTTCAGGAAAATCGATTTGAAGTCAAGGTATCACTAGGTACAAATCAAACCCCCTGATGTGTGGAGGAATACCTTCAAAGCCAAAGAGGGCCTTTTCGAATGGTTGGTTATGCCTTTCGGGTTGACGAATGCTCCTGCAACCTTCATGAGGCTAATAGATGACATATTGCAGCCATTCACCAACTCATTTGTAGTGGTATACTTGGATGACATCCTGATCTTCAGCCAGTGTTGGGAAGAACACCTCCATCACATCCGACAGGTTCTCCAAACATTGCGACAACACAAGTTATGTGCCAATTTTGAGAAACTCACTTTTGGCATGACTGAGGTTTAGTATCTGGGATACATTATTGATGAACAGGGGGTGCATGTGGATCCAACGAAGATCCAAGTCATTCAAGATTGGCCATCTCCAACCACTCTAACAGAGCTCCGTAGCTTTCTGGGTCTTGCCAACTTCTACCGCAGGTTCATGTTGGGATTTTCTCATATCACTTGGCCCTTGAGTCAAGTCACCAAGGGAGGAGCTAAAGAAAAATTCTTTTGGTTTGAATCTCAAAAGAAGTCATTCACAGAGTTGAAACATTGCCTCTTCTCGGCACCAGTGCTCTCATTAGCAGACTTGCAACAACCATTTGAGATCGAGATAGATGCCTCTGACTATGTTATTGGGGTAGTCCTTACTCAACACAGGCATCCAGTGACATATCATAGTGAGACACTTTCAAACACAGTCCAGAAGTATCCCACTTATGACAAAAAAATGTATTCCATTGTGCAAGCCTGCCAATAATGGAAGCACTACATTTTTGGGAAGGAAACAATCATCCACATAGATCATCAGCCCCTGCAGTTCATACAGACCCAAGGGAAATTGAAGAATGGTCGCCATCAGAAGTGGTCCACATACCTACAACAGTTCCATTTGAATATCAAGTATAAGAAGGGCAACATCAATAATGTTACAAATTGCCTCAGTCGACCACCAATCATAGTGTTAACCATCGTGCTCAACTCTTGTGGGCATGAGACTTCTGATTGGCCACTTCTCTACAAAAGCGACCCAGAATTTGGCCACACATACCAGACACTCTTGGAGAGTCAGGATGTTCTATATTTTCACCTCCAGGATGCCCTGTTATGCCACCTAGGTCACCTTTGTGTTCCTTCAAGGGAGTGTGCCAAGATGATTTGGGAAGTACACTACAGTCGGGCTGCTAGACATTTTGGGGTCGAGAAAATGGTGGCAGTACTGCAAAAGTATTTCTATTGGTCAAATCTTTGACAGGATGTCGGGAAGTACATTAGATCTTGCACTGCCTGCACCATTGCAAAACCAACCATCGAGAAGCAAGGCCTCTATACCCCGCTACCTACCCCTAGTCGACCTCGGGAATCCATCTCCATGGATTACATGTCAGGCCTTCCTTCCACTAAGCATGGAAATCACTGTGTTTTTGTGGTCGTCGACAAGTTCTCGAAGATGGCCATTATGGTGGCCTACAAGAAGAATATCACAACAGAAGCCACTGCTAAACTCTTCTTTGAACGAGTGTGGGTACACTTTGGGATCCCACAGTCTATCATCTTAGATTTGGACAATAGGTTCCTTAGTACATTTTGGTCCAATCTCTGGTCGATGCTCGACACCAAACTCACTAAGTCCACAACCTTCCATCCCCAAACTGATGGCCAGACAGAGGTTGCCAACAGGATGATCGTACACATTCTACTCATGTACAACTCAAAGAATCCATGCACATGGGATGAGAGCCTCCCCTATGTTCAGCACAACTATAACTGGGCTCTCCACAGCTCGACTGGCCACAACCCTTTTTAGGTGAGCTTGGGATTCCAACCACTGTGTCCCATTGATGTGGCCATGCCGTTTGTAGCTACTCAAGCAGATTCGACACATGTCCAGTCTGAAATAGAGAAGGAAAATAACTTCATTAAGCACATCCAACATATCCCCTAGCAGGTCCACGACATTCTGGAGAAATCAAATGTCAAGTACAAGTAGCAACATGATCAACATCGGGAGTCACACAAGTTTCAGGTGGGTGACAAAGTCTAGTTGCATTTGCAAAAGGAACGCCTTACTGGATCCTATCGAAAACTTAAACCACTCCGATATGGTCCTTACACCATTACGAAGGCTATGGGAGACAATGCATTTGAGCTCAACATTCCCCCATTCCTTGGTCTGCACCCAGTGTTCAATGTGGACCACCTTTGGCCATACTTTGCACCATTACTAGATACATCTAACATTGTAGAACAACTCACACCAACAGAGTTAAATCCAGATTTCATGGAACATGTTCCAACTGATCGGATCATGGACACACAGATCAAGCACACTCGCCAGTAGAAGATCCAACAATATTGAGTTGTCAAAGCAGGCCAATTCCTTCACCAGGGCAAGTGGCTCACCAGGGACCAAGTTCAGCAGAATTTTCCTCATCTCATGGAGGAACTCAACGCAATGGGGACCATTGCTTCCTAAGGGGGGAGGAATGATCTAGGTGGATATTGGTGGCCACCCACCAATTCCACTTGGACCTCCACCAGTGTTTCTTTCAGTTTTTCAGTTTCCTTAATTGTAGCATAGTTTACTATTTTTAGTAGTTTTCGAGTCCTGAACTTCTGGAGTCGTTTTGAAGCCCTAAAAGACGTTTTTGGGAAAACTGGGAGAAACATGGGCCCATGGACTAAGGTTACTAATCCCAAAGTTGTAGTCCTCAGATAGATATTTCTAACGAGGTATTGTGTGCATCAAAGAGAGATTGTATGCCAAAGTCACGACATCGGGAAGTCGATGTACCAACTTACCCAAAACGGGGCCCATAGTTTTCCGCTTCATCTCCTAGGGTTAGGTTTTTGGATGTTTATGGTTTTCCATTGTTTCTCAACAATAAATAGGGCTTCGAGCCTCATTGTAAGACGGTTCAAAGGCATGTAGCTGCCACATCTCTTCTCAGAGATAAGCTACCATCACCCTAGCTAGTTTATTTCCATGTTTGTTTGTAAGCATATTTCAGTATTTTACAGTAATGAAATGAAGTATTATTTATGCTACATCTCTGTGTGTATGGCTATATTTGTATTTTGTTGCATTCCTGTTTAAATCAGGATTAGAATCTCAGATTGTTCGTATCTGATTCTGTGTTTTCTGCTGAGGACAATGAAGTAGAAACTTGGTTTGTGGACTCAGGGGCTTCCACCCACATGACTGGAAACATACATTGGTTTGAAAATTTCAAAGAGACCAGCCGCGGAGAAAACATATATCTTGGTGATGATAGAGGGTACCAAATCAAAGGATATGGTAATGTTCCTATTGTTTTGCCTGATGGAAATATTAGTCATATTCAAAATGTAATGTATGAACTCGGAATAAAAAATAATCTGAGCTTTGTTTCAATGATAACGGATTAGAATATTAAGGTAGAGGATTTTGCCAGAGGCAGTCTCTAGGTGGTGCTCCTCACCTGTGAGCTACCTAGTTTATTAATAAAGTTGATTCTTCAGTTTTTAACATGGTATCAGATCCTTCTTCTATACAATTAGGCCTTAACATGGTATATAGTTTTTATATCTTATTGTGTTATTAAAGAAGTGCTCCACACCAAACATTGACATCATCAGCTATGACTTCAAAAGATTTATGGCATCAAATATTCGGCTATATTAATTTCGATGACCTACAACTACTTCAAAAACGAGGTATGGTCAATGGTCTCCCTATTTTAAAGAATGTTCATGTTGATTGTGAAGCATGTGCTCTTGGTAAGATGCACAGAGATGAATTTCCTGTGAATATAGATAGAAAGAAGAGAGGTATACTAGAGTTAGTGCACACTAATTTATGTGGGCCAATGCAAACGAGGTCATTGGGAGGTGCCTATTATTTCTTATTGTTTGTTGATGATTGTACAAGATTCACTTGGGTATATTTTCTTAGAAAAAAGAGTCATACCTTTGAATGCTTTAAAGAATTTAGAAGCATGATTGAGTAATAGACATGAAAATTCATCAAGATTCTTTGCTCAGACCAAGGGGGAGAATACAAGAAGGCTAGTTTCATCAACTATTGTAAATACCATGGGATACTGTAGCAATTTACAATACCCCACACTCCTCAACAGAATGGGGTTGCAGAGAGGAAAAACAAAACCCTTGTGGAGTGTGCTCACAGCATGCTAAAAGGTAAGAATCTATCTAATGGATTTTAGGCTGAAGCATTAAATACTGCAGTGTATTTGAAGAATAGGAGTCCAACAAAAAGTCTTGATTTTAAAACTCCTTTCGAAGCTTTACTAGGATTTAAGCCTACAGTAGGTCATTTAAGAGTTTTTGGCTCCAAAGCTTTTGCTCGTGTTCCAAAGGAGGATAGGAAGAAACTGGATTCAAAGGCCATTAAATGCATATTTGTTGGGTATTGTACAAAGTTTAAGGCTTATAAATTGTTTAATCCCTCTACTCATAAAGTCTTTGCAAGTAGAGATGTAGTATTTCATGAGCAGGTTAATTATGGAAACCATGAGAGTGCCAAATGAAGAGTGCCACATGCCTTTTCTCATGGAAGAAGGGAGTGATGAAACTAGAGACAACCATGAGCAACAATAGAAAAATGAAGTGGATGGTACCGATGCAGTTGTCAAGCCAGGAGCCACTCCACCATTCAGGAGATCAGGTAGGCAAACTCAATTGCCTGCAAGATATAGGGAGGATTCTTTTATAACTAGTATGTTAAGTGTCGTTGAACCCTCTAGTTATAAAGAAGCTAGTTAATATAGTGAACGGAGGGCAGCCATGGAAGAGGAATATGAATCAATACTTAAAAACAAAACTTGGGATCTAGTTGAGTCACCTGAAGGAAAACAACCCATAGGTTGTAAATGGTTATACAAGCCTAAATTTAAAACATATGGGAGTATAGACAAATATAAAGCTAGGATAATTGCAAAGGGGTACTCGCAGAAAGAAGGTATTAACTATGAGGAAACCTTCACCCATGTAGCTAAATTTAACACAATCAGAATGTTAATTTCTTTAGCTACCAAACATCATTGGATGATACACCAACTAGATGTGAAATATACATTCTTAAATGGTGAATTAAAAGAAGAAGTGTATTTAGTGCAACCTGAGCGGTTTGTTAAATAGGGGGAAGAACATTTAGTATATAGATTGAAGAGAGAATTGTATGGACTAAAACAAGCACCCAGGTCATGGTATGAAAAAATTGATTCGTTTTTCCTACAACATAGTTATAAAAGAAGCAAGAATGACACTAATCTGTACATCGTGTTTGACAAAGAGGGGCGAATTGTTTTGATTTCTTTATATGTAGATGATCTTGTCATTACAGGGAATGAAGATGAACTCATTAAAGAAATCAAAGAGCAGATGTCGCTTGTTTTTTAGATGAATGACCTTGGAGATCTACACTATTGTTTGGGTCTAGAAGTCTGGAGGGATTTTGGCCATATTTTTCTATCACAGAGTAAGTATGTTAGGAGCTTACTGAAAAAGTTCATAATGGATAATTGCAAAGCTGCAACAGTGCCTTTACAACAGAATACCAAACTTCAGAATGATGATGGTTCTAAGGAGGTAGATGCAACATTGTATAGATAGTGGGTTGGGAGTCTAATCTAGTTGACTACAACTAGGCCGGATTTGGCTTATACAATCAGTGTATTGAGTCAATTCATGTCAAAGCCTCTTGAGATTCATTGGGTTGCATCGAAAGGTGTCTTAAGTTATCTTCAAGGAACCTTAGACTATGTATTAAATATACTAATTTGTGTGATGTTAAATTGACATGTTTTTCAGACTCTGATTGGGCTGGAAATATAGATGACAAACGATCCATAACATGCTATGGATTTAGCATTCGATCTGGGGTCATTGCATGTAGCAGCAAAAGTAGAACAATGTATCCTTGTCTTCAGCATAAGCTGAGTATCAAGCGATGTGTGTAACAACTTGTGAAGCAGTTTAGTTGAGGAGACTTCCCCATCATGAAGGAGAAGAATAGAAGGTTGCAACAGTTATCAAATGTGACAACCAGAGCTCTATCAAACTTGAAAATAATCCAGTATTTCATACAAACACAAAGCACATTGATACACAGTTTCATTTTGTTAGGGATGGTCAATAGTGGCTAGAATCTATGCAAAAACAATTCAAGAAATATTGGGGTTGTAGTGTTTGAATCATGTTGGCCAAAAGTGGTGAGAATCTGGGCAAAGCAAATTCAAGAAATCTTGTGGTAGTAGTGTTTGAATCATGTTTTTTATGGTAGAAATGGATTCAACACCATCAAAAAAAATTGGGCACTAAAATCTTGAAATTTGAAGCTATAACCTAGATTTACAAAAATCCATGCCAGATTTTATCAAAATATTACCAAAATTTCTATAATTTTCAAGGCAAAATAAAGCAGTCTCGTTAGACTACTGCCTTTGAAAAACTTCGAGGACAGATAGAAACAACGAATTTGATAAAATTGGTTGACAGAAAATGTTGGGTTCGAAGACAAATAACAACAAATAATTTGACAAAAATGGTTGACTGACAATGTTGGGTCCCTCTGCCATGCTGGAAATGATGCAACCATTGATAAGATGTGAAAACCACTAGTAGAAAAGTGGGGCATGTGGCAGTGGTATTAAAAACCGATGAGGGGCTCCACTATTTACCATTGCCCACCATGTCACCCCAAAGTTTTTTTACGAAAACAATGAATCACGATGTCCCTTGTTAAACTTTGAATGAGTTGGAGGGGGTCCGCGCTTTATTTTGGGATATCCATTTTTGAATGTTGATGTTGACCATTGAAAGTTGCAAGTGCTTTATTCATGCACACACTTTATTATAAACAAACATTTATTATAAACTTTATAAAGGTTTAATATGATCAAAGTTTTTAAATAAAGGAACTTTATAATAAAACCTTTACAAAGAGCCAAACTTTATTACTCCATGTGTGTCCAACGCCCTCTGTTGAACTAGTATACCAACAAGCATCAAAAGCTACATCACAACACTGGGGGAAAACTAGAGGAATCTCAAGCCTCTTTCCCAACTTTCAGAACCAAACAATACAACCTCCTCAGTCTATGTCATATCCCCAAGACTTGCCTCAGGGATTATACCTCATCTTCTCCAAGGAAGGCATCCAAATCAATACTAAATGATGTTGAGCATCTCACAATGTTGGTCCAACTCCCTCCACAACCAACTAAGGTACATAGCGCCAGGGATCGAAGTCCTTACATAATTTCTAGACTTTAGCATCACATTCCAATTCCAAGCACTTGACCTCATCAAGATGGTCCCATGGCTCCTTAAGAGTTATCCATCAAGAATTATGTAATATAAAAGAAATACTTTTATTTGTAGTGTTGATTAAGTCTGTCCCAAACCCATATGGTTTACACAGTCTCCCTTGTAGGTATGATCTCCCACGATAATATAATTTTGTCATGATACATTCTTTTTTATATTTAATAAATGACTTTTTTTTAATGGGAAAAAAAATTAGCTTGTCTTTTCATGCCCATTCAACGAAAACCTACTAAAATCATTATTTGGTTGGAATTTGATTTTATAAAATTGAGTAATTAAAATAATTTTTTCCCCAATAAACTTAATGGGTCAACTATAAAAATGAGTGTTTTGTATTTATATTTTCATAAACTATCTTTTTTGACACTCCATTTATCTTCACCTTTTTTCAGACACTACAATATATGGGTTGTTCTGTTTCACTCCGTATGATCTAATATCCATTTTTGACATGATTTTACTAACAATGTTTTTAATAGTCACTAATTTTTGAACACAATGATTTTTTTTTGTAAAAGAAGCTATAAAAACATAGATTTTTTAAAAACAACACAAATACGCCTTGTGTATATCTTCAAAATGTAATTTTCTATCATTTTATCAATGAATGAAAATTATGATTTTCTAGAAAATAATAGTAATATATATTGCACCCTTTTTATATTACTTTATAACTATAATATAAATAAAATAAAAATAATATATTTCTTATCATTTCCTTTTTATCTTTTCTTAAAGATAATAGAAAAATTATTAACTTAAATGTTCAAAGTTATATGCATATTGATAATCATTAAAAATTATTCAACTTACTATTTAAGTTATTTATATATAAATAATAAATAAAAAGTAGATAAAATCCTCTCATCGTAATTTGAATAAAAGTTATGCAAGAAAGGCCAACCAAACACGTGTGCTACTCTAAAACTCAAGTAAAACTCTGCCTGAATGACACCTCCATGAAGAAAAGATAAACACAATTCCATGTGATATGAAAGAGGACGTATGATCCACCCAGGACAACAAAAGGATATCAAATTAGTTATTGTTGTGTTCCTAAGGTGATGGAAGGGGGGACCATACCATGACTCTCATATTGCAGGAGTAGAAATCACTTTGGGTGATGGATGAAATGAGTTCCAACTCCATGCATCTCACAAAAGCCCTTCCCTATTTTCAATCATTGTGTAATGTCCCAAAACTAAAATATACAAATTAAATACATCAACCATGCTACTATCAACACAAAATTCATTTGATTAGCATATAATTTTTATAAAAGAAAACATTAGCAGTGAAGACATACTTGTAGAGTGAAGAACTTAAATAAATTCTACTGGTGATTTTGGGGTTGTAATGCCATCCAAATCCCACTTACCGCAACAAAGTGTTGTGGACAAATCTTCACCCAACCTTAGACAAGCTGCAACCAATATCTCTTGCAGTTATCACCCATGATCCCTCAATCAACTTACTATTGCTAGTGCCCTTTGTCTTGCAACATTCTCTTCCTCAAAGAATGAATGAATGAATGAATGCTTCTCACCTCCCTTTTTCGCCATTAAATAGAACCAAATATTCTAAAAATAGCAAAGATATTGGAAATGGGTCCACATGTGCACAATCCATGTGTCACCATGCCAACTTTGATTTCTTTCTATTTTACTTATTTATTATTATCTTTTTCTTCATTATTTGTTATTTTATTTATTATTATATTTTCTTTGTTATTTGTTATTTTATTTATTTATATATTTTCTTCGTTATTTTCTATTTTATTTATTATTACATTTTCTTCGTTATTTGTTATTTTATTTATTTATATATTATTATTTCATTTATCATCACCATCATCATCATTATTATCATTTATTAATACGAGGTATTACATACTTCGCCTCTTTAAGGAACTTTGTCCCAAAGTTAATATATTCATTTATTATTTTATTTATTTATTACCCCATGTGTGCCCAACATCCTCTGTTGAACTAGTATACCAGCAGGCATAAAAAGTTACATCACAGTATTGGGGGAAAACCAGAGGAATTTCAAGCCTCTTTTCCAACTTTCGGAACCAGAAAATGCAACCTCCTCAGTCTGTATCATAGCCCTAAGACTCACCCCATGGCTTAGACCTCATCTACCCCAAGGCAGGCATCCAGATGAGTACTCAGTGATGTCGGGAATCTCACAATGTTTGTCCAACTCCCTCCACAACCATCTAAGGTACATAGCCCCAAGCATCAAAGTTCTAACACCACTTTTAGACTTCAACAACCCATTCCAATTCTTGGCAAGCAGCCTCCTCAAGATGTCCCATAGCTCCTTAAGAGCTATCCATCAAGAGTTACATAAGATAAAAGAAAGACTTGCATATGTAGTGTTGATTTAGTGTGTCCCAATCCCATATGGTTTACACATTCTCCCTCATAGTTATGGGCTCCCATGATATCATCAATAAACTATCCCTCTCGACCCATTTGTGAAATTCCTATCAATCACCACATCTCAACATGCAAACCATGCATTATTTATAATCATAACATCATAGAAAATAATCCACATGCCACCTCTTACATAACATCATTGTTATGAAAACATTCTAAATAATAAAAACTGCATGCTCATACATGTCATAAAATTTGCAAGCAATAACCACATGCTTCACCTCATCATAAGTTATAACATCAACATATTTGTATTAAATATATATCATGATATCACATAATAATCAGAACCACATATCAGCATAAACTCATGCCATAACATCATGAATATGAGAATCATCTCAATTCTAGAGCAATTCTACACTACATGCATTCTTATCATGAATCATCATAAAAATCAATTTCATTTGATTGCATAAACAATGAATTCCAAAGATGTAATAAGATTATTTAACATCCATCTAGGATCTAGGCTATCCCATCAATGCTTTTAGTGTCATTCGACAACTCTTATCTATTGATCACCTACTTCTAAGTTAGTTATTGCTACAAGGAATATGGTTCATGACCTTCATTCAAAATTTAAGTTCCTTCTTCACCCTTCCTCCATAAATAACTTTATCAAATCTCACTACAACATTGGGATCAATCTTAGAATGGTATCTTTTATATTTCCAAAATGTTAGTTATCAACATTACTATTTCAATGTTGTATCATTTTTGTTCCCCTCTTTAAGAGGAGATTTTTTTCAAAACAAAGTTATAACATATTGACTTCTATTATACGTGAACATTAAATATATTTCACACAAACTCCCAATTCTTTACAGGTTGTATATTGTACAAGAATATTTCCTTTGAAAATAAAACATGATAATTGATAAACATTTGTCCCCCATTATCTCTTTTCATTCATATCAACACTAAATTTCCATATTCAAGTCACATCATTCCTAGTGGGTTGTTGTAGTAATCATCATCCCACAATCTCATCATAAATAAGTTTAGAAAGTTTTTTATTGATTGGTCCTTATAGACCATCATCATGATTATCTCATTGGAATAAACAAAAGCTTAAAACACTTCAACCTTTCAATATTTTTATTAGGTTTTCACAATATACACTTTAACAGGTGTATCTCTGAAGAAGTACAATCATAAGAGTGTTAGTGATAACACAATTCCTATAACTATTTTTAATACAAGCACTTTATGATACATATGATTTACATTGATTCCTAGAACCTAAGGTTATATTGCCACACCTTAAAATAGGTATGAAAAGGATATTTATTACTTATATACATTCACCCCATTTTCTTCTAAATACATAATTATTCTAGTAACAACGTCAAAACAAAATAATAATAATAAACCTCAAAAATAATAAGAATAAATCAGTGGTATTTTCTTTATCATGAAGAATATTAAAATATGTATAATAAATATTATATTACATAGAAATATATTAATATTTTTTTTTTTTTTTTTTTTAAATATGACAAAGGAGCAGTATCATATCTATGAGATTACTTAATAAAAACAAGAATACAATACATAAGTGTATTTCATCCACCAATTTGATTAATAAAAAAATACTATAAAATTCCTCCACATTGAAATCAAATCTACCCATAATATTTTAAACCCATATGCAAACTATCATGCTTCACTCATTCCAATTTAAAACCATATTCATGTTTACATTCCAAAACTTGTTCACATTATATGAATATAATCTATGATTCCCCAGAAACCAAGTCTCTTATTCAAGCGATGATTGGGCTTCAAAATAACAAATAGTTTTAAGAAAACTGTGTGCATGTCAATCATGCTCTCTATTGTTTTTAGTAAATGATTTATTTTTAATGGAAAACAAAAGTTTTAGCTCGTATTTTTATTCTCATTCAACGACAACCTATATTTCACTAAAATAATTATTGGGCTGGAATTCGACTTTATAAAATTGAGTAATTAAAATCATTGGTTTTCCATTAAACTTAATGGTTCAATTCGAAAAATGAGTGTTTTGTATTTATATTTTTCTAAACAATTTTTTTCATTAATATATGAAAAATTCAAATATTTTTGTCAAAATCATATTATGTTATTAACCATGAGAGGTTTTCTCGACTTTCAAAAAGTAAAATTAGTTGACACATGAAGCCCTAAATCATTAAAAGTAATTGGACCTATTTATCATATGCTAAGCTTGTTTGTCATTGATAATCTTTCCAAGTAAATAGTAAATAATTTTCTTTTATTTTGGATTTTACTTCTTGTATGATTATCAAGATAGTCAACATTGGTGATAGTTACCTTATCATTCAGAAATTACATTGAAATTGAAGCCTCAAATGTAAATAGTTTACCATTTCCTTAGGGGTTGCAATGTTTATATTTACTAATATAATAACAGAACCTAATCTGTATAGTGAAAATTATACCTTATTTTGATTGATCTATAACAATCTCTTAACCTTTGGTTTCGAATTTGGCGTTGGAAATTCATATCATGATATGCATATCATTATGGTTTTAATAAAAGTAAATGTCTATGAATTTAAATGAATCTTGGATTGTCATCAATTGGTTTTTTAGATTTCAATTTTGGAATAATTTGTCTATCATGAAGAAAATATTGGTATATTGAAGTTAAGTAATTCCAATTAACAAAAGAAAATTCATCACCTATGCTCGGAGCAAATTGAAACATAACCACATTTTTAGGAAACACTACTTCTCATTAAAAGTATAAGAGATTGAGAAGGATAAATTTTATAACACGCGTTGGTGAATTGGTATCATGAATATACCAGAGACAATATCCTTAGCACTCACATTCTTCTGCATTAGCTCAACTTGGATTCACAGAAATGATAGAAACAACGAGGTAAGGAAGAATTATCCATGCTTTGTTAACTTAATCATATTACGAAAATCAACCTCAAAGCACATTTGGAGAACAATGAATGGTGCCTCTTTTAATAGTGGATAGTTCTAAAATGAATTATTTCTTTAATAGAGATCAGCTAGAAATACAAGTCAGGTATGGACATGACGGTTGACACATACAAAATCTTCCTTCTACCAAATATGGGTATCAGTCTAATGTCTTTATGGTCTTAAATATCGGCCTCATGCCATCTCCACACAACGCCATATTTTTGGGTGTCCTATCTCTACAAAGTGCAATATTGCAGATTAAGAGAGTAGCTTGTTCAAATATGTGACATTGAGTATTACCAGTAGGAGGAAAAAATGCATACAAATAAAGTGAACAATTCCATCATGAGTTATTTTATATTCCCTTGGGGTAGTTCAAGTGGCAATAGCCGTGGAAATAAAGTCTCACTGAACCAGAGATCTTGGGTTGGAATCTTGTGTTACCCTCCCCCATAGAGGATTGAATAATGGACATATAAACATGAAAAAGGGAGAGTCTTACCAAGCTTACAAAAAAAAAAACTCCATCATGAGTTACCTCATAACTCAATCCATCACGTTCCTCATATTGCTACAGTACATAAAGTAATGTGTACATCAATGATTGTGGTATTTTGATTGATGTATCCATTTCATAAGAGGGTTATTTTGAGTTCTGATTACTGGATGTCAGTTCCTCTATTTCTTCTCATGGTTTTGACTTTCTATAAACTAAATTTTCGAATGTTGTTAGTAGCGTAGCCACTTAGTATTTTCTCCGTAACATCTTTGTTTTCAAAGGTGTTTTTCTGTATCATCTCTTTATCCTCAAATCTAAAATATGTAACTTCTCTTTAATATGAAGAAGCTCTATTTTTTTTCTGCTGAAAAAAATACAACATCCACGACTGCAATTTTTTTAAGAACAATTTAATTTGTTGTCGATATGATAACTTGTTGCTATTCAATGTCATTTGATCTCGATGCTTGATAATATCAACCAAGTTAAATTTCAGAAAAGAAATATAATGTAAAGACCCAATCTAATGCAAAACTAGGGATTGCAACATCTACAACAATACTAATGTATCATTCTAAGTAGGGATTGCAACATCTACAACAATAATAATGTATTACTCTAAGTATGCACTCTTTATTTGATGCTATACTATATTATGCCCATACTCTGAGTCATTATGGAGGATTTCTCTTAATAATTTGCATAAGACCAAGATTCAGACGAATTAGTATTCATAATTATTGTTCCTTTTGTAATTGAAATATACCAAGAACCGAAAGGCTTGAAAAGTAGAGTCTAGCAAGATTAAATCTCTCTCTATAAAAGGATACAATTGCACTATATGAAACTATCATGGCAGAAGCCTACATTCTTATCAAATAGATTATGGATGGAACCTTACAAATCATATAATTTCGAATGGCCTGACAAATATCTCCTAATATGGAAGGCGTTAAATATAAGAAGAACAAATTTGAGTTGTTTTATTTGATAAATTAAGCTTAGAAGCAATTATGGTTCATTACTTGAGAAAGCACCATGGAAATTTGCAAGCCCTTCCAGTCTAATAGGAAATTAACATCACAAGATCCCATGATATTTTGGATCTTATAATCCTTGAAATGAACAAGAAAGCCCAATTTTTGGATAATATGAGCATACTTTCTTGCAGCAAGTTTTGATTGTTGTTCACTTTTTGCACCTGTGCAAACCATCTTCCCGGATGCAAATATTAGTATTGTAGTTTTGTGCTCCCTTATTCTCATTATGACTGCTGTAAAACGCTTGGGGATTTTAATATGTGTTTCAAGCTTGAAGAGAAATGTCTTTCAAGTTCAATTTTCAATCCAAATTTACAGTCGAAACTATATTCTGGAGGGTGGGAACGATGCCTGAAGGGTGCTTCTCGAGATCCATTGGTTGATTCCCTTTCAGGACCTGTTTGGCCATTCCCTTCACTACACAATCGAAATTGAATGAAACAGAAAAGCTTTTATAGCATCGTCACAAAAATGAAATAGTTTCACTATGCGAGAGAAGGATGATTTGATTCATTAATCTGATCTAGATCTTGAAGAATAGGTACAATTAAAAAGTTTAACGGTAGTTTTCAAAATATAGCTAGAACAATAACAACAAATCCGTTAAGTTTAACATTGGATCTTTCAATAATAAAAATGTTTAATTCCCAAGGCTACTTAGAGTTTAAATCTATTGTGATATTAACATAACATTCCAAAATTAAAATATACAAATTAAATACATCAACCATGTTATTATCAACACAAATCTTCATTTAACTAATATAGAATTTCAAAAAAAAAAAATTAGAGAATACGTACCTGTAGAGAAAAGAATTTAAATAAATATTATTAGTGATTTCAGGGTTGTAATGTCATCCAGATTCCCCTAACCACAAAAAAGTGTTGGGGACTCTCCACCCAACCTTAGACCAGCAACAACCAATATCTCTTGTAGTTGTCACCCCCAAACCCTCAATCAAATTACTATTGTCAATGCCCTTTGTCTTGCAACATTCCCTTCCTCAAAGAATGAGTGAATGAACTAACATTTCTCATCTCTCTTTTCCACCATTAAATAGAACCAAATATTCTAAAAATAGCAAGGAAATTGGAAAGGGTTCCACATATGCACAATCCATATGTCATCATGCCAATTTTTATTTTTTATTTATATGCACAATCCATATATCATTGTGCCAGATTTTATTTTTTATTACATTTTCTTCGTTATTTTCTATTTTATTTATTATTATACTTTCTTCATTATTTGTTATATTACTATTATTTATTAATAAGTTTATTACACATTCCCTTTTGTCTCTCAAATTTACCTCGAACCTCCATCAAATCTATTATATGGTACCTACATTGCTACTCTTACAATTAATAGTTGTAGGTCTCCTTGCTCTTAGCGTTCAACACACTGGGAGCTTGGGAATTGTGTTAATCTCAGACCTATCAAAGAAGGAGATGAATTGATTAGGGATCATGGCAATTGTTTTGTTGATGGTTAAATGTTGTTCATTATTTTTTTATTGTGTGTTTGTGCTAAGAGGTAAATGGATCAATTATTGTGCAACATCCAATTGCAACTAAAACTGTAGCTGGAAACTGTAAACTACACAAAAGGATTTGGGAGGATCTGATAAAATAAGATCGCCGCAAGGAAACAGCAACAACAGGACTGGACTCCCAGACAGATCATATGAAAAAGACCTCTCAAGAAAGTGCTAGAAGCCTGTAAAAACCACTCCCTCTCCTGCTGCATTAAAGATTGATAGTGCCTATCTGGAAGATCGCATAGGAAGCCTTCAGCAAAAGGCTTTAGTAGGGCGGTGGCATTTCCCGGTAATGGACGACCAAAAAATGAGAAGTTGGATTGAGATATAATGGAAGCCATTAATTGGATACGTTCCCATTACGGCCAGATTACTAAAGGAGTGGTATTGCTTTCACTTTCTTAATACAGGTGACTTGGAACCATCTTGAAGCATCAGTGGGTTTATGGAAGAAGCTTTTTAGCATTACACAGATGGTACCTAGGTTATAACCCGCTCACGAATGTCCTTCCCAATAACCTAATATGGGTAAAGCTTCCCGGTTTGCCACTGGAATTATGGTCAAAGGAGACTTTAGCAGAGATTGGGAATTCCATAGGGAGGTGTGTGTATGTAGATCCATGGTGCTTAGAGGAGAAAGATAAAAGAGTAGCCTGGGTACTGATTGACAAAGCGTTCAGAGGCGGCTTTCCGGCCCATATTGACATTTTTTGGAGGGAGCAAAAAATCAGACAGAGGCTTGACTTCTGGGGAGTCCCCTTCAGGTGCTCAGCCTATCATCACACTGGCCATCTTATCAAGACTTGCCCGCGGCGCCTTCCAAGAAGCCGAAAGCACCATGTTTCCCCTCACTTTGCGGCAAATTCCTCCTCCTCGGATTCGGAGAAAATAGCATCTCCATATAATCAGTCTCCCCATGGTCCAATTGTGCAGCATAATCTGTCTTCTGAAGATCATCAACAAACTCCTCTGCCGCTCTCCAAATCTGACCCTCTGTATAGAATCTCTCCTTCGATGCCCCCTTTGGAGCCTCTCGCTAACCACCCTATCCCAAACCCTCCCCCGATTCCACGGCCTTTTATAAACACCAGCAAGGAAATCTATTTTATTCATTCCTCATCCCCGTCCCCGAATAAGAACAAACCTCGTCCTGGAATGGGGAACGAGCCACTAGTTTCACCCAACCCTGCTAATTCTCCAACCACTTCACTAAAAAACTCGATTGGTAGTGATCTGGACTACCTCTTAAGTAATAAATCCCTGCAGCTCGAGCCTCTCACCATTCATAAGCCTGGAATCCGAAGATCTCCCCTAATAAGCCCCAATTCTGCTAGTAATATTACGGTTAGGAGGAAAACCAACAGAGGCTCTAAACACTTCAGGGGGAGGGGTAATGCAGCAGGTAGAAATATCAGTAATTTATCCCTTGTCGATATACCGATCATCGATATGACAGAGGAAAGGCCCCTTAGAGCAAGCAAGGATGGAAAGCCTTCTCAATGAATTTTATCATATTAGTAAATATTAGAGGTCTGGGGGCAGACCTAAAATTTGTGGCCTTAAAGGATTTTCTACTATCAGCAAGCCCCAAAATTATTTTAATTCAAGAGGCCATGCATCCCTCCTCTGTAACAGTTTCTTATTTCAAAAAGATGTTCCCCCTTTGGCACATTTCCGCCTTGGAAGGAAATGGCCTTTCAGGCGGTTTGGCGGTATTATGGGATCCTAGCTGGTTAATAGCCAAAACCTACAGCTGTCTCGCGGGCATTCTCATTTCGTCTCAACTCAGAGGACACAAATGCCCTATTAATATTCTGAACATATACGCACCATACAAGATCTGCCAACCTTTCTGGGAAACTCTTTTTGCATCAGAAATATTTGATGTTGAATTTTTAATGATTGCAGGTGATCTTAATTTCACCTTAAACATGGACGAAATCTGCGGCGTAAACAAGAAAAAGGATCCCATTGCCGACAGAATTAAGAACAAGTTGCTTAGTAGGAATTTTTTTGACATTCTCCCTCCCAAGCTGCATCCGACGTGGGAAAATGGAAGGGTCGAGAAAACTTATATTGCCAAGAGAATTGATAGATTTATCCTTCATGCAAGTCTAATTGATAAATCAGGCATGCCTTTCTCAACAATTGAGAACGTCTTCATCTCTGATCACAGGCCGATTATGCTCGGATGGCGGGCAAAGGGGTTTAGAAATGGTTACTCCTTTAAATTCAACATGACATGTTTAGAAGACCTAGAGTTCAATGACATCATTACAAAATCCTGGTCTGAGATGTCATCTTCCGAAGCCGCTCCTCTTCTAATGACTTTCAGAGACAAACTAGAGGCCATTCAAAAGATGGTAAAGGAGTGGTAGAACCAAAAAAGACACGCGAACAGAAAGGAGCTCCGGGAGGTTCAACTGGAATTGGATAGCGTTGCGGATTCCATGGCCACACACATGCTACCTTTCAAAATAATATGTCGGATAAAGGAGCTCCAAAAGAAAAAAGCAAAAATTTTAGAACAGGAAGAATCTTTCTGGAGGTTAAAAAGCAGAGGGATCTGGTTGAAGGAAGGAGACAGGAATTCAAAGTTCTTTCATAATTTCGCCAGCTCTAGAATCGAAAAGAATTCTATATGGAAAATCAACGACGGGAAAGGAGGTTTTCTATATTCCCAACAAGACATTTCGAATGGGGCGGTCAAATACTTTGAGAACCAGTACAAAAGGTTAGAAGAATGCAATATCTAGGATGTTCTGTGGGGCATTGAAGAGTTTCCCAGGATGTTTGATGATGATCTAAATGACCAAATCTTTCAGCCAGTTTCTGAGGAGGAGTTGCTGAGAACAATAAAATCCTTCAAGAGGGACAAGTGTCCGGGCCTTGATGGTTGGACGATAGAATTTTTCTCTCACTTTTTTGATCTTATAAAATCAGACCTGTTAAGGGTGGTGGAAGAACCAGAATGTCAGGCTGCATAAATCAAAATATTTCTTCCATTAACATAACTCTCATAAAAAAAGGCGATGCGGAATCCTTCAAAGATTATAGACCAATCTCTCTTTGTAACATCTCCTTCAAAATCATCTCAAAGATCGTAGGTGAAAGAATAAAAGGAACCTTATCAAAACATCTATCAAAGGAACAACACGCCTTTCTTAAAGGTATAAATATCATGAACGCTGTTGCAAGCACACAGGAAGCGTTGTTCGCTATTCACTCTAAAAAAAGTGATGCGGTTATCCTCAAAGTTGATCTCTGTAAGGCATACGACTGCCTTGATTGGGGCTTCGCTAGGTGCCTGCTCGCAAAGATCGGTTTAAGAGCTAGCATGATCGACGGGATTATGGCTTGCGTTGAAGGAGTGGACTATGCGATCATCATAAACAAGATCCCATCTTCCTTCTTCCGCGCAGCTAGAGGCCTTTGCCAAGGATGCCCTCTTGCGCCACTCCTGTTTATATTGGCCATGAACTCGCTTAGCCTCCATATCAATAAGGATGTCAAGGAAAACAGATGCCACCCCTTAAAAATTTGCAGAAATGTTTCTATCTCCCACAATCTTTTTGTAGACGATGTTATTCTTTTCGGGATGATTTGTAGGATCTCCTGGCAATGCATCTATGGAATCCTAAAAATATTTCAAATGGCTACAGGACTGCAAATAAACTATACGAAGTCAGCTATTTTCCACAATGACTGCAATCCAGTTGAAGTTGCATGGTTGGCTAATCTTTTTGGAATTAAAGTGCAATCGATCAGTCTCGGCATCAAATATTTGGGCTTTCAATTAAAATCAAATGGCTACTCAAAGGAAGATTGGAGTTGGATCTCAAACAGATACTACAGGAAGATCTCAGCTTGGGAATACAAAAGTTTAACCCTGGCGGGAAGAGTGACTTTGGCACAATCAGTTCTGAATCAGCTTGTGGTATATTGGGCACATTTATATTTTCTCCCGGCGAGCATTATTGAAACCATGAATAAACTCACAGCGAATTTTATTTGGGGCAGTCAAGCGGGAAGAACGAAATATCACCTTTCAAAACTGTCCAGTATCTCATTGCCAAAGAGCATGGGTGGCTGGGGCCTGCTCGACATGCGCACCTTTGGGAAGGCTCTCCTATGCAAGTCATTGTGGGGAGCGATTCATGGAGAAGGATCATGTCCATTATACATAAGAAATATTTGGGTAGGAAGGACCTAACTTTTTGGTTCAGGGAGGGAAGGATTGGCGCCCCATATGGTTCTCCAATCTAGCACATCTTTTGCAAGATTGAAAATTTCTTTCTAAAGAATTTAATTTGGCGCTTCCAATCTGGAAACAAGATCCTTATCAGGAAAGATCAATTCTTAAGCGGTGTCGAGGAGATCAATGTGCCTATACCTTTACTAAACTTCTTTCACAGAAGGGGCCTTTTCTTTTGGGATAGTCTGATTGCGGCATGGCAGGGATCTATACCACTGTGGAAAGATGCGGGAACTTTAAAAATGCCTGGCCCGATTACCCTTTAATGGGAGCATATTAGGACGAACCTAAAAAACTGTGGATTTTTTCGCTCTGAAGAATCTGATAGCCTTTCCTGGAAAACATCGAAAGGGCTGAACAGTATCCGAGTTAAAGATGTATATCTGAACTTGATTGGTCTTAAGTAGTCCTCCCACAATCCCATCTTCCCTCGCATTTTTTGGAAGGCTGTCTGCCCGCCCAAAATGATCTTCTTTGCCTGGCTCTCATTTCACAATAAGAAACTATCCTGGGCAAACTTAAAGAAAAGGGGATGGCTCGGCCCCGGCATATGTCCCATTTGCAGGTCTGAGGAGGAATTCAATGACCATTTATTTCTGCAATGTAAAGGTTCAAAGCAATTGTGGCATGCCTTGGAGAATTATTATGGAGTCCAACACAATATTCAAGTTTCTATCACAGATTCGCTCCTATGGTGCAGTGAACAAAATGAATCCTGGAGGACAATCTTCATCATTGCTTTGTGGGGTATATGGAAGTGGCATAACAACTCCATATTCAATGGCTACAATTCCCCTTTCCTGGATATTTTTCTCAATATTGTTTCTCTTTATGAAGCTCTTTCACAAAAGTCCCTCAACAAACGCAAGAGCTCCAGCAAAGATTTATCAGAGGATCCCTCCTTCTATCCAAGAGCATACTTTGATGGAGTGGAACAACTCAATTCCTGTGGATGTGGAGCTATTATTATGGTAAATGAAAACATTCAATTTTCCGCCCACTAGAACGGTGGGAAAGGCACCAATAGTAAGGCTGAGGCGATAGCCCTAGCAGGCCTTCTAAAACTTTTCATCTTCCTAAATATACAGGACGTCTCGGTGTTTGGAGATTCAAAGGTAATGGTGGATTTTGTCTCTGGAAAAAATCATATTTTCATGCCGCACCTTGTAGGATGGACGGACAAGATCAGTTTTTACTAGGAAGCTTGGAAGGTGGCTCCATACATCATATCAGCAGCAAACTAAATCAGTAGGCCGACTTGCTTTCAAAAGAGGGTCTTCATTCAGCACCGGGTCTTTGGTTCTTGCAGGTTTTGTTTGAAGGGAACCTTTTTCCTATCTAGGAATTTTCTTTTCATGATTTCTAGTCTCTCGCAAGCAATCTTTCAGGTTTACTCCTTTGCTTTTTGTTTCTTCATGATGAAGTTTCTATCAATGTCCATGCAGAAGCTTCCTCCTATGCTTTCTTGTGATTATTACATGAGAAGAACACCATCAAGATGAGCGATACTGCATTCGTTCCTTTGCTTTCTGGTTATGTTGGCTATAGTCTTCCTGGTAGGTTTTGTATTGCGCCAATCTTCAGAATCTGGATATATGTATGCTTTTTTATATTTCTCATATAATATAATCTCTCTTTTTCTTCCTTAAAAAAAAAAAAAAAAAAACCAAAACAAAACAAAACAAAAAAAACAAAAAGAAAACAAAAAAAACAAAAAAACAAAACAAAACAAAAAAACAAAACAAAAACAAAACAAAACAAAACAAAACAAAACAAAACAAAAAAGCAAAACAAAACAAAAAACAAAAAAACAAAACAAACAAAACAAAACAAACAAACAAACAAACAAACAAACAAACAAAACAAAAAAACTACACAATCTTGGCACACTGTCCAATTCCAATTGTTTTGCAATCCAAGGGTCTTCTGGACAAATCCAATAAGTGGTTACTTTCTTTGTGGAGAAACTAACAAGTGACCACATTATTGTAGTAGAATCATTGAACTATATATTTTAATTCTCTTGTGAATCTAGGATCCAGTAGAAATTAAGTTTCACTCAAACCAACTCTGCAATCATCGATAACAATAATAAAGTTAATTTGTTAATATTAATTATAATGATGACAGTGGTTAATTGCAATGTGAGCATGCATAAGGTGAGAGTTGGTACTGAAAGACATTCTTTCTTTCTTTACTGATAGCGCCTTCGTAAGCTCAGAAAGAGGTAAGGGCAGAAGTAATGAGATTAAATGTCAAAGTATCACACAATATTATTTTTTATTGTTTTTTGATTTTTTTGGAATTCGAAACCTTAGGAAAATGGATAAAAATGTTTAAAATGATTAATTAGATAAATAAATAATTTGAGTGGGGATATTATACCTTTTAAACTATAAAAAAATATTTCAAAGTACAATGTATTTAGATAATGATGTATTTCGAATATTATTTTGAACAAACTAGAAGTCAATTCAAAACAAGTCTACTTTTAAATCAACTCTATTCCTAAATCAATCCAAGATAATTCCATTTTACTGTGTAGTGTTACTATATAATAGTTATATTATAGTAAATAAAATTTTGTTATATTAATCCTATTTTCAATATAAATAAGTACCAATTTCAAGTTATATCAAAATCTATAAAAATAAAACCTTAATGATTTGTGTTAGTAAATATATGATCATGTTTAAGAAAATAATGAAGCTTTAATATTCATAAATATCATTTAGATAATGAGAAACAAAATACATCTCCCGATCGGGGTGTGATGGGATGCGAGACCCCCGTGTGGATCACTGTAATGTGTAAACAAGTGTGGAGCAGGGAAAGTGGGCAACCCACCTAACGCGACCACATGCTCCAAGCAATTAAGAGTCTCACAACCCGTAACCAAGTGGCAAGAAAGACCTTGGGCGCAGTAAGCCAAGATTTACAAGTGGTAAGTACGGTGGTAGGCTTGGCATTATACAAGCAAACATTGTGGTTTCACCTCAGGAGATGTGGTAAGGTGGTAAGGTAGCTCGAGGGACTGAAGACCTGTGCCATCGGCAAATAACTCAGGGCTTCAACAAAGGCGCTACGACTTGACTGGGTAACTGGTATGTTTCTCTGACCTTCCTAGTTCATGAAATGGTGATATTGCAGCAAGGCTCAGAACTGAAATGGCAGGCTCTGGTGATGATAATGCATGGATTAATTGGGATTAGGTTAAGCCTATCTCTGTTCGTGTTTGGAATGTCGATTTCAATATTTTATGGAAATTTGTTGGCCCAAATGGGCATGTTTGGGGAGTTGGGACCTGCATTTAGGAATTTATCTATAACTTCTGTCAAGGATTCATGTAGTTCTAGGTGTCTGAGGCTCGAATGGGCCTCGGGTTGGTTAGGGAGCCAAACATCTTCTGAAATTCTCCTGAACTGAAGGGGCATGTATGGGGAATTGGGGTCATCACCGAGCGTCTGATCTCTAAGTTTTGAGAAAGCCTCGATTAATTCATGGAGTCAATTGGGCTCGTCACGGAGAGTGTGGTTTGTAAGTTCTGAGACAGCCTTGTTTAATTTATGGATTCAGAGGCGTGGTCAAGCCTGGAGTCAGTTAGAGAGTCTGAGACAAGTAAGACGGCCTTGTCATTTGAAAGAAATGAAGATGGTCGGGTCTTCTGTCAACCCAAAGGCAAAGGCCGAGGGCGTCGAGGTTCATGTTTTCTCATTCCCCAGAACAAGAAATGGGGAACCATAATGGTCTCCCTTAGGAAAGGGACAGAAGGCAAAACCTGCATATGGAATTTTGAAGGAAAATATTTTATTGAAACCTCTGTGTACACTACCATTTTAGGTCTGCGTAAATTGCATATTCCTACAACTCTAGCACTGTTGGTTTTCGCTTCGGTGAGGGCTCGGGAGGGACCACAGTCGTTGGGCGACCCAGTCTACGATAGAATGGTGAAGGTAGAGACTAGTGCAGGGAAGCGAGGTCGTCTTCGCAACAACAGCCAGAATAGTAGCAAAGGGAAAACGTCGATGGCTTCGTCCAGCAAGCCCCAACGTAAAAAAGGAAGGAAAACAAGGGAGGAGAACATGCAAAATCCCATGCATGCGTACAGTTGGATCCCCAGCACAAGTGAAGTCTGTCATCTCAACATGGGAGGCAGAATTGAATGCCAAGGTGACTGCAGAACTGATTTTAGCAGAGGATTGTGAACCTTTGGTAATGGACCCTAAACATACCCACGGAAGGCTGACTCTATTCAAACAGTCAGTCCAACTTTATTGGGTAATGAAGAGCTTACTGGTAAGAGCTATGTCGAAAAAGTAGAACATGGATGCCCCCCAGCAAACCTAACAATATGAACCGAGCCTCAAGGATATTCAACGAGAAATACATGCAGTACAGGTGCAGCAGTACCATCAGAATTTCCTCCTTGGCCCCATGGAAAAACAACTACAAGGATTGCAGCAAAATGAAATGTTAGGGTCGAGTGCAAACGACCCAGTCCCGGTAGAATCGTCTGATAATTGACCGAGAAGTCATGAAAGTTCTGAAAGTTTATGATATTTTTGTTGTTTTTAATGATCTGGTCGGATAACATTTATTTTGTCAATAGTACATATAGATCGGTGATAGATATGGCAACCTATAAAGCTTGAATAAACATTCGTAGACTGTTTATGTTTTGGACAAATTATGATGTTGATAGGTGGCCAACAGACTTGGTTTCCTTCGGGTAGGTTGAGACCATCAGACATATTTTTTGTAAACTACCTTACATTTGATTAATAGAAAGTTACTGTCAAGATTACACAAAAAAATGAGAAACAAAATACATATAATTTTTTCTTGTTTTTATAAAATTAAACTTTACATATATAAACACTAAATATATTTGTAAATTTGAATAATTGGAAAAAAGAGTTAAATAACACTACTTTCTTAATATGATGTTATAATATAAAATCAATGATGTGGTTGGTTGATAATAACAACACATTATAATGATCATTTATTAGACTTTTATGGCTATTTATTAGATTTTCATATTTGGTCACCATACAAAGACAAACATACATGCATTAAAAGTTATTCATATCCACAACTATAAAGTAAGTATTATTAAGTTATTTTATTTAAATAATTTTTGGAATAAGATTTACATGAGGTTTAATCTTTGTGTAATATTGATATTTTAAATATATATAATAAAAATATTTGTGTTAATGTATATGTTTTTAATAATTAAAAAATAATTTACAATTTAAGTTAAGAATATTGGAAAAATATATTTATTAATACAAAAGAAAGAATTTTAATTTAAATCTTTTGTTGAAAACTCATTCCTAAGCTCTAATTTCCTTCCAGCTAAAGCTCCTAGAATGCTCCTAAGTCCCCAGAAATATTCCCAAAACAATTGGGGATGTTTTAGCCCCATTTTTAAGCTCCTAAAAACATCTCAATATAGGGAATGCTTTTAGGAAATGCTAAGAGTAGATTTTGTGCAATTATGTTTATAATAAAACATCGTTTTTGAATTGATTGCTGGGGATAGTAGGAAAAAATATATCGCAATGGTAAAACCCTTGGTTATATTAAGGCGAGTGTTTAGTGTTTATAAAATGTGTATTGAAGTGTATCTTGGTATACTAAACTACTTTGGATTACATCCCTAAAAGGGTTCTAAAATAAATAGAAGGTGTTGCTTCAACTTTCTCTAAGAAGGAAGTATTGATTATAAGGGAACCTATTGGTTTATCTGAAGGAAATTGACAATTATCAAGTCATTAGGTGGATGGGGTTTGAAGGACATTTATGTGTTTTTGAAATCATTGGCAACGAAATCTATGTGGAATATGGTTACCAAAGACAACTGATGGAGAAGAATCTTAATTCAAGCATACACTTCCTTGGAACTACGTTGGATTGGATAAGGTAAAAAAGAAAAAGCTTCCAAAATGTCCTAAACTAATGGAAGGAATTGGTTTTGGATTTCCCTGTGATTGGTGAAATTTGGCTTGGAAGGTAGGCACAAATACCCAGGTTAGAGTGGGTAAAAATGCCTTCTTGGGCTACGAAAAAGGAATTTTCCCTTCTAAAGCACCAATTCATTATATTCATTTGATTGGGAAATATACCTTAAACATTGTGAACCAAATTTCATTTGATTGAGAAAGATACCCTAAACATTGTGAACAAAACAAGGACTGCTACACTTTGGGTACAAGGATGGTTGCGTGCGAAATAGATTAAGGTGGTAGGTGATATGGTAGTTGAATGAAAAAAATACACGTTTATTTTTCACAGGGCTCATGTTAAACTCACCCAACTTGAAAATAAACTTAAATTGGGGGGAAATGTGATTGGAGGTGTCTACATGACTAAACTTGGATACAATGCCTTAATTGGACCAAGTTTGGGGGAAAATATTGGTGGTGGAGAAAGTAATGGAAAGTGAAGACACCACCAAAATTTATATTGCGAATGTGGCTAGCACTAAATAATAAGGTTCTCATGTGGGAGATGATGAAGAAAAGGGGTAAAGTTGACTTAAAAATCTATCTTTTATGTCAGAACAATGATGATTCAACTAAACATCTTTTTCTATATTTAACTTCTCTCATGATATTTAAAATGATATAGAGGACCATTTAAGTTTATTGAATCCTTCAAACAAGGAATCTTTGGTAGGTTGTTTTACAATTTTGTTTGAAAAAAAGGATTTAATCCCTTTAGGTCTCTTGTATTTGACCCTTTGTGGTATATGGTTGGATTGCAACTTGATTTTGTCTGAAGGTAAATTTGTCCATACTTTAAGGTTTTTACTTAATTTTTGGGACTATTTCCTTTCTATAAGTAAATTACAAGAAGAATGCCTCCATGATGTTCTTTGGTGGTGCTTGTAATGATGCCATATGTGGTTATGGAATGGTTCTGCATTTGGATGAAAGACAATGTTTTTATCTTCGAGCAAATGTTGGAAAGGGGATTAATAACTATAGTGAATGCATCACTTTTCTACCTATTTTTAAAGTTTACTATGAAGAAAGGTTTAGGTTCATTTTAGGGTCCTAGAGATTCTTGTCATGTACAAAAAAAAATTCTAACATATCTCATTTGAAATTTATCATATTTGTTTCTCTAGTTGAACAAATAAAGAAAATTTCAAGAAAGTTTATAAAGATTCTCTAGAGGCATATTTATAGAGAAATTAACACTAACGTAGATGGACTCTCTTAAAGGAAAAAATACAGGTAGTTATATAAGAAGTTGCAATAAAAAAGGCTATGATCTTGCATCTATAGGACTTATAAACTTATTATATAACATGGATGTCTTTTTATGAACTTAAAGTCTTTATTAGTTTTTATATACATTATGAGTTTCTTAGATTATTTTGAGTCTAAAAAGTTTATGATGGAAGTGTTGAAGTACTTATTGAATATATTAATACTCATATTTAATATAAATATGTTTTCAACATAGATGTCTTTATGAACTTAAAGTCTTTATTAGTTTTTATATACATTATGAGTTTCTTAGATTATTTTGAGTCTAAAAAGTTTATGATGGAAGTGTTGAAGTACTTATTGAATATATTAATACTCATATTTAATATAAATATGTTTTCTTGTTTCTGGGTGTATATTATTATTATATATATATATATATATATAAATATATAATTTCTTGTTTCTTGGAAATATATATATAATTTATTTTCAATTAATTATTAATTTTATAGAATAATTTAATAATTTATATCTAATAAAAATTTTATTTCTAGAAACTTCATATATCATTTATATATAACAAACAAAGAAATTTATATTATAAAAACAAAACAATGATTTTGAATATTTAAGACATGAATGATATTTTTCTAAGATTTCAAAACAAAATTTACGAAAATTTATATAAATTATATCTAAATAATTCTTCCTGAATAAATATATAACTTAAATAAAACTCTTTATATTTTCACTAATTTAATAAACATTAAATTTATTAGAAAACCTTGTAGTTGATTACCTCTTACTCATAATTGATTGAGAGATAATTTTGGTTCTCAAGCTCCATATCCTTTAGCATTTGATTCAATGTGACATTCCTAGCATTTGATTCATGGTGACATTCCTTTAACTTTTATTTGTAGACATTGTATATGATTAGAGTTTTTTTATTGTAAATATTTTCTCAAGTTAATAACTGTATTCCTTAGCATGTTTCGTTTGCTTGTAATTCACCAACTTTCTTCCTTAGTTGGATAGTGGTATTCATGATTATTTCAATGTGAAAATGCACGGATTTTCATTATCATGTAAAGAATATAAAGGTTTTCCTACAATGGATTGAATCTTCATAATTTTTCAAAGTCCTTCTGCCCTTCGAACTATGTTGCTTTGAAAAACTTCGAGGACAGATGGTAACAAATAATTTAATAAAACTGGTTGACAGGCAATGTTGGGTCCCTCTATCATGCTGGAAATAATGCAAGAATTGATAGAATAACGGAGCATGTGGTAGTGGTATTAAAAACCGTTGGGGGGCTCCATTTACCATTGCCCACCATGTCACCCCAAAGTTTTTTAAGCAAAATGAAGTGAAATGAAATGATATTTTAAGGTGGATAAAATTAACATATTCTTTGAGGAAGGTTGGAAGCAATCGAGCGGGAACGAAGAACTAGGGTTTACAGTCTGTAGCAGGTGTTGAACTCCATGGCAGGGCGTGAAGGAGGGAGCTCCACTCCCTCCTACAAGTAGGCGGTTGCTAGCCGAGATAAGAAGCCAATAGAAAAGGTTAGAGGACTTGCGAAAGAAGGGAAAGAGGGCATGGAAGAAGAGCAAGAGGGAGTCAAAGCACGAGAGAATAAAAGCACAAAAGATAAGGAGGAAGACAACAAGGAAAAGGGAGAAAAAACCAAGGCACAGAAGGGTCCATGTAAACCCAAAACCGAGGTTACCCCAAGAGTAGTTCTGAATGATCCTGCTCTGCAGGCACACAGGGACCACATGCGGACATATGTTATCATTTGTAAATTCATGGGACTATGGCCCACTGAAAAAGCATTACAGACATGGATTAAATACCACTGGAAACCAAAAGAGAGCATTGACCTACATCTGGGGTCAAAGGGATTCTTTTTTGTGGTCTTCACAAATATTGAAGACAAAGACAGAGTGTTTGAAGGAGGGCCCTATTTCTACGCAGCTGTCGGCCTCTATATGAGACGGTGGATGATGAACTTTGTCCCGAAGCGAGAGACTTTCACTTCAGTGCTGGTTTGGGTAAGACTTTACTCCCTTCCTCTTGACTACTGACAAACAGAATCGTTAAAAACCATAGGAAATAAATTAGGATGCTTTGTTAAAGCTTCTGAAGCCACTAGAATAGGAAAATACACTTCCTTTGCACAAATTTGTGTGGAAATGGATCTCTCCGGAGCTCTACCGAATGAGGTGATCTTAGAAGTTTTTGATGAAGAATGGGTGCAAACAATTGGTTATGAACATATTCCCTTTAGATGTCGCAGATGCCATGAGCATGGACACCTTTTAAGGGGTTGCCCACTCAGTAAAACCTAGAACAAGAGCAAAGCTTCCACAATGAAATATACGGAATGCTTTCAAAGAGTAAGCCATAGAGGAAAAGGGGGAAAAAGGGGACTTAAGCAACATCAAGCAGAAGGGCCTCAGGCCAATCTAAATAGGTACCAAGTTCTTGAGGAAGAAGAAGAAATGACAAAAGTAGATCAGGGAATGGAATGAAGTCCAGAGGAGAAGGAGAAAGAGGAAGACAAAGACCAAACAAAGAACATTAATATACAGAAAGAGGCTATGATGAGCGATGTAGAACTAGATATGGACCAGGAAATGACCCAGAGCGAGATGGAAATGGAGGATCATGAATTTCAGGAGATTCTTGATAGAGAACACCTAGATTTGGAAGGGTTCTTGAAACAGGGAACAATGGGAGGTTTAGACTCATTACCTCAAGAAGAGTTTACTAGAGTACAACAACTGTACTTATGGAAAACCCAGGCTAAAGGGATGGACGGGCAAGGTAACATGGCAAAACAGGTTAATGAAGGTGTGAAATCTATAAAAAACATACTAGGATTAGCACCCAGATGTCCAGGAAATAAAAGAGGCAGAAAAAAGCAGAACGAGTTGTTGATGGAATGTGGAAAGCTAATGATAGATTCAGGTAAGATGAAAGACCTAACTAGTTACTCCTTCACAAATCTCTAATGATGAAGTTTACTTCTTGGAACATCAGGGGTCTAGGTATTAAAAGGAAACAAATATTACTTAGTAATAGAATGAAACAAGAAGCTCGAGATATGATTTTTATCCAGGAAACTAAATGTTCTATTCAGAAAATAAAAGAAATTTATAGCAAATGGCTCAATCAATTTGAGTTTCTAGAAGTCAAGGAAGAAAATACAGTAGGTAGCATTCTTACTCTTTGGAATCATCTTAATATTGGTATTTTAGATGCTGAGGCTTCTAGAAATTATTTATCAGTGGTTATTCAACCTGTGGGGGAGAGGGAGACCTATCTGGTCATGAATGTTTATGGCCCTTAGAAAATGGATGACAAACTCATGTATCTAGATTCTCTTATGGATCTTAGAGAGAGATATGTAGAGATACCATGGATTATGGGTGGGGACTTCAACATGATCAAATCACTATCGGAGAAAAAAGGGGGCACCAGAACACTTAACAAAGACTCCTTAGCTTTTCAGACCTTTTTGGAACTATGAAGCTAGTTGACATTGATTTGAATAATGGTATCTTTACTTGGAACAATAGAAGAGGAGAACAGTCTCTAGTAGCCTCGAAGTTAGATAGACTCATCATCTCAAAGGATCCTATACTCAATGATAAGGGAATGGAAGCAAGGATTCTCCCCTTTGGAGGATCCGATCATTGGCTAGTGCAACTGGAGGTCAAGGGCATTGGCACACCCAAGAATAGACCTTTTATATTTGAGAATATCTGGCTCACCCATCTAGATTCAAGGTAAAAGTATGTTTCTTCTTCACAAAAGACTAAAACATATCAAGCTCAGGCTAAAAGATTGGAACAAGAATGAATTTTGCAATATTTTTGAAGGAAAAAAAGCTGTTGAAAACAAATTGTAGGTACTCAACCAAATCCTTATCAAGGATGGCTTTGATAAATTCAGCAATGATAAAGCCACCAAACTCCAACAAAACTGGGATACCTCATGCAAACAAGAAGAAATATTTTGGAGACAAAAATCTAGAGTGCAATGGCTAAAAGAAGGAGAACGAAATACCAGATTTTTCCACAGATCTACCTTGGCAAACAGAGCTCATAACAGAATCTCTTCAATCAAGGATGAAGGAGGGCAACTACTTAATACCCATGAAGAAATTGAAGAAGTGTTATTTCAGCACTTTCGTGGGATTGTAAAGGAAACCATTTCAAATAGAGAGCCTTTCATCAAGGATCTAACTAGACACATACCAAGACCAGTGTCCAGAGAGGATAATTTCAACCTCAATAAGCCAACAACTGAAGAGGAAATCAGTGAGGTCCTCAAGGAAATGCAGAATGGTAAAGCACCAGGCCCTGATGGTTTTAATGTTGATTTCTTTAAAGCTTGCTGGAATATTGTCAAATAGGATATTCTAAAGGTAGTTGAAGATTCCAGGAGGAATAGAACTATTCTGAAAGCACTCAATACCTCCTTCATCTCTCTAATCCCTAAACAGGACAATTCCCTAATTCCGGATAAGTTTAAACCCATAGCACTGTGCAATGTGGTTTACAAGATTATATCCAAGGTTCTGGCCAATAGAACAAACCTCTTCTTCCCACTCTTGTGTTTGGGGAACAATCTGGTTATGTGGAAGGCTTACAAATTCTTAACAACATAATTCAAGCACAGGAGGTGGTGTGCTCACTGACTAGCAATAGGAAGGTTGGAATGATCATGCAACTAGACCTAGCCAAAGCTTATGATAAGTTGAACTGGACCTATATTAGGAGGGCTCTTATTGCTTTTGGGTTTGATCATAATTGGGTTAGATGGGTCATGGCTCTGGTAACTTCTTCCAGTTTTTCTATTTTGGTAAATGGTTCTACCTCCGAGATCTTTATTCCCTCAAGAGGCCTCAGGCAAGGAGATCCAATCTCTCTCTTTCTCTTTATACTCATGATGGAAGGACTTGGTAGATTGATTAAGCAAGCAAAAGAAGATGGCAAAATCAAGGGTCTCCAACTTTTTGAGAATGGACAGACCTTAACTCATCAACAATTTGTGGATGATACCATGCTGCAGGGAGTCCCTATAGTCAAAGAAGCTCTGGCTTACAAACAACTTCTTAGTGACTTTGCCATGGCCACAGGTATGGAGGTTAATCTTTCCAAATCTAAGAATTTTTTCTTTAATACCAATATAGCTATTCAAAGGAATATCTCTCGAATTCTAGGCTTTCAAAGGGATTCTCTTCCTTCAAAATATTTCGGAGTTCCTCTAACTGCTAAACCTTTTCATAAGAGCATTTGGGAGTTGGTGATTAATAAGATGCAGGATAAAATCAGGAATTAGACCATCAGATCTCTAAACTTGGCTGGTAGGTTGGTGGTTACAAAGGTTTTTCTGCAGTCTATCCCAGTTTTCATGCTATCAACACTCCCAACACCAATTGGAGTCTTACACCAATTTAGAACCATTCAAAGAGACTTCCTCTGGGGTAAGGGGCATAAAAAAAGGAAATGGGCCTTGGTAGCTTGGGAAAAGATTTGCAAACCCAAAAATCATGGAGGTCTTGGTTTGGATGATCTAGAGGTACTAAGGAGGGCCTTAGGGGCTAAATTATGGTGGCGATGGGTTAAAGAATCAAAGGCTCAGTGGGCCAGTATCTGGAAAGAAAAATATGCCAGCACTTGGAAAATTAACGATCATATTAGGATGTCTAGAAGAATAAAGGGCTCATTCATATGGAATAAGGCCTGGGAGAATAGAGGCTTAGTACAAAAGAACAGCTTCTGGGAAATCAGAGGGGGGGTCTAGCACTATTTTGGGATGACAAATGGCAACAAGAACTGACACTGCTAAAGGAGGAATTTATGGACCTCAAGATAGAGACAGATATCTTAGGGTTATCAAAGGTCAAAGATTTATGGGACCAAAATAATAATGTAGGAAAATGGCGAAAATGGAGGAACATTGTTTACAGGGAAGACAACCCCTTGAAAGCCAAAGTAGAGGCTCTTATGCAAATGTTGGAACAAAGGAAGATTCTAGTGACAGGGGACATGACCAGTTAAGGTGGACAACAATGAGGGCACCTTTAACCTTAAGGAGGAAAAAAGCATACTCCTTGAACTGGATCCTCTTGCTCCAGATAGATTTTGATAGAATCTATGGAAGCATCAAGGCTGGATGAAGATTAAACTCTTCATGTGGCTGGTTTATCATAAGAAAATTCTGACTTGGGATAACATTCGAAAAAGGGGTGTTCTGGGACCTTCCATATGCCAGCTCTGTGAGGCCCTTGAGGAAACTATGGAACACCTCCTCAATAATTGTATCTTCACCTCTAGTTTGTGGGATTCTTTTGCCATGATCTTCCAAAAGACCGACAGGGATAGTGGGAGTATCATCAACACACTAACCAAATGGAGGCGAAATTTTTCAGATTATGAAATTCTTGGCTCAGCTTGGGCTCTTACACCCAGCTTCATTATTTGGAATGTTTGGAAAGAAAGGAATAAGAGAATTTTCAAAAATGAAAAGAGACCCTTCCAATGTCTTTTTAAGCAAACATTGGCACAACTTAAGGAGACGGTTAGTATCATTGTGTGAAATCCCCCTAAAAATCCACCTTCAGATGCTGATATGAGGATTCTAAGACAACTAGGCATGCAAGGGCTAATTCCATAGGGCCTGAACAGAAAGGTTAGAACAATGGACATGAAGTAGGACTACTGGCTTCCTCCCCCTCAGGGCTTTCTGAAATATAACATTGATGGGGCCTCAAAAGGCAACCCGGGCACTGCTGGCTTTGGAGGGGTGTTAAGGGATGATACAGGTAATATCATTTCCATCTTCCGTGGCCATTTAGGTGGAGCCACTAATAACATGGTAGAATCTATGGCTATGGAGCAGTGCTTAGAACTCTTGGTGCAGGATAATCAACAAAATGTAATTATCGAAGCTGATTCTGAGTTAATCATTAACACAGTCAAAAGAATTAGTTGGGGCTCGGAGCCGGAGAAGGTTTCAAAAAACTGGAGGTTGATCCAGGTCTTTCAACGGATCCAACTCCACCTCAAAAGCCTTTGCACGGTAAGTTTTAACCATGTGCGAAGGAAGGCCAACAAACTAGCAAATTTATTAGCTAATCAAGGAGTGAAATGTACAATTAATAGGGTCAAGTTGGGTTGGCAAGGGTTGCCTCAGAATGGTCTCATGGAACAGTGTGACTGTCAAGTAGATGAAGACATGATGGTGTATCATAACAAAGCCATGGAGGCTCAGTCCAGTCAATTTGGTTAAGTCTAAGGTGCAAGTTTTTCCTCTTTTTGTTCTTTCTTGGGTTGCTCAGCAGATTCTACTGCCCGGGTAGTTGGCCAGAGGAATGGAGTTTTACTTCTCATGGGATCTTATTAGGGGGTAAAATAGATGGAGTTAGTTTCCGGAATTCGGGTCCCGTTGGCAGCCAAAATATTCCTGATTTTCTGCGCAAGGACACAATTTTGTCCGCAGAGCGGTTTTCGGTGTATCTGGTGCATCTCAGGCCGGAAGCAGTTTATAAGATTTGGGAGCGATCCCACTCAATGCGCTACACGTGGCCGAGGGGTGGGTATGATTACCACCCTTTTCGCAAGCTAACCAACCGTGCTTTTGACCCATGCGATATGAACCTTGGCCGTTGGATCAAGCACGACAGATCAATGGATAAGATTCATTGTGCATGTTAGTGGGTCCATAAAGTTAAACGACGGACTTTTAAGCTTTGCAATATCTTCCTCTATCATTGGATCAAGTTGGGAGGATCTATGGTCAGGAGCCTGTGTACATGATGGTGGGCCCATACTGTTAATTGGCGGGAGTCTTGGCACAACGATGTCCTCCTCTGCCGTTGGATTGGGTATGGGTTCTGATGGTGGAGATTAAAGGATTCAAAGCCGATTTCTGCTTTGAGGATGTTAAGTATTTCAATAGTATGAGTGTTAAGTCCCCCACTTGGATGTGGTGGGCAGATTATGTTCACCCTTAACTCAAGGCCATGAGTTTTTAGAAAGTAATTTTGGTGTGGTCCATGGATCCATGTGGACTATTGTATTCTATGTAAATATTTTTCAGATATAATGATAACGAAGGCACAACTCTTGCTTTAGCAAAAAATAGAAATTATATTTTAAGGTCCACGAGACTAAAAATAGTCTATGAGACCATTAGTTCCCTATTTTTCACTCTTTGCAATTCAGTCCTTTTTCGATTCAAATTAATGATAGCTGACCCAACCTTCCAACAATCCCCTCGCTAAAAATGCAATGCCAAGAAACTGATCCTAACATGTTCTCATAACTTTCTCTGATGTTTTTGAATGCATCACATTCCAAAATGAAATTTTTTTCCGATTCCACAGCCCCAGATGTTCAAAATGTACACACCCATTCTTCCCAAGCTTCTTTAGGCCTTTTCCACCATCCTATTTCACATCGAAGTTGATGTGAGTTGGTCCTTGATTGAGCAATAAGAACCTTTTCCCTCCACGAAATGCTAGCTCCAATGAACTCTTTTTGTTGTAAATCACACGTAGGTTTGAATTCCTCAATGTAATATTTCTTCTTTCTACCCAACTCTTTTCCCCATACCTTTTTACGAAACTTCTCCATAACAAAATCCTTTAGCTCCTTGCTATTTGTGGGACAAGCATTGAGGTAGATATTCTATTTTTGCATCCATGTGTAGTTTTGTTTCATCTATGTTTTCTTTCTTTCACTCATGCCTTCATTGAAGATAACATTAGGCCATCTACCTACTCTCATTTGTTCAATTCGTTTTAGGTATCTAATGAGTCGCACCATAGTAATTGCTTCAATGGAAGTTGCTCCTATTTAACTCAACATTATCTCATAAGGTAACAAACTTTTTATTTTTAACTTTCTCATGATCAAGCGTTTTTGGATTTTCTCAATTTGTTCCCATTTTGAGACGAAGTGCTGCTAGCCCATAATTCACACCCATATAGCATCACTAGACAAACTAGGAGTCCAAAAAGCACTTTAATCTTTTTCCAATCCCATAATTTTGCCTCTCTACATCTGTTTTGAAGAGTAGATAATACTTTCCACCCTCCTAAAATTATCTTCTTTCTGTATTCCTCCCAATTGAGTTTGTTGTTGAAATCAATCCCAAGGTACTTGTACTCATTTACTTCTTCAAGAATGTTGTCTTCAAAGAAGAAATTATGCTGGCTTTACTTCCTTTTATTAGAAAAAATCATTATTTTGGTCTTGCTAGTATTGACTTGCATCCCTACTGCTCTACAAAAATGCTCAAGGGCATCTAAGTGAATTTGCAATCCATGGGATGATTTAGAAATCAATACAATATCATCAGCATATAAAAGAATCTTTATCACAAACACCCCCAACTGAACACCATCTCCACCTTGCAGATTTAGCCACTCTTCCAATTTATCAATATATAGACCAAAAAGAGTGGGGGATAGAGGGCAAACTTGCTTGACTCCAATGTCACTTATAAAGCTTTTTGAAATACCTTCTGAGGTTCTAATTTTGACTTTCACTTCTTCATAAATTCTATGGACAGTGGTTCTATAATGCACATGAATTTCAATTTCTTCCATTCTACGCCACAACTTATCCCTAGGGACCGTGTCAAATATTTTTTTGAAGTCAACAAAGAAGCAAAATACTTCTTCTTTGTCCTCCCAAACCTTTTCAAAAATGTGTCTCAACGTGATGCCATGATCCAATGTAGAATGTTTCAGCCTAAAACCCGCTTGTCCTCTTGCCCTTTTTTCTTTTACTTCTGCCCACTTGCTAATTTTGTCTTCTACCATGCTACCGAAAAGCTTTTCAAACAAAGGATTGATCATAATTATTCTATAGTTGGATGGATTATTAATGTCTCCACTTTTAAAAAGGGGTATTTCTAAGCTAGTTGTCCAGTCTCTTGGGAATCCTTGCTGAATGATGTTGTTGAATATTTTCATGATGTGCCATGCAAGAGTGTTCATTCCCCATTTTAGATACTTTGGTTGAAGTTCAACCAAGTCCTTTGCCTTTCCTGTTTTTATCTTCTTAATTCTATTCTCCACCTCCTGTAATGTGAAGAGATTTGAATTTTTGTTGATCCTGGGGGGGACTCTGCCTCAAATTCTTTCTCATAGAGTTTCATTGCATATTCAAACCATTGATTGGATGTAATATTTTTTTCAATTTTCTTCTTCCTTGGTTGTAGTCCTACCAGAAAAGCTTTGGATTATTCTTGATTAAATATATTAACTCTTCTCTCCTTGTTTGCATGAACTCATATTTTTTCCTTCTTAGTATCTGCTTATACAACTTTACAATCATTTTCCCTTTCCTGCCTTTTTCAAGGTTCTCCTTGCCATTTTGCATTTCTCATCAAACCAGGCATTTATAGGAAAGCAATTTGATTATGATTTCCTATTTTTTGCTCTTTTGCACTTCTCAAGTGCACTTTGAATTATATTTGTTAACTCATGGTTGTTGAAGCGTTTGAGACCAGTTTTCTCCTTCTGAATTAATCTCTCTAACATTGTCTGAAGATAGTACCATTTTCTTGTGTTAGAAGAATTTCTCCCCTTAATAGTGATTGTCGAGAGCATTGGGTTTTCTCGTACGCTGCCTTTCTTCTAACCATGATAACCTTATAAAAATTGGGTTATGATCTGATTTTAAGTCCCAAATATGCTCTCCAATACTAAATTCATCTATCTTTTCTATTAAGCTTTGTGAACACATCACATAGTCAACGACACTTGCCCCATTGTATGTGTTGCAAGTGAAGTTCCCAAACCTTTTCCATCTATCTAGACCATTGCAAATAATTAAGTTGAAAGCCCCACATAGTGTAAGAAACTCATCTCCAAAATGATTTCTAACTTTGTCATCTTCTGAACACCTCACCCATTGGGGATTCTCCTCTTCAGTGGGCCAAATAGGATTGTTATCCTCTTTGCAACAAAGAATTCTAGCTTGATTATTTGTTGTTCTAGCATTGAAATCTCCCACTAAAAGAACTTCTCCCTGCTAAGAGCACACGACAATATCTTGTTTTAAATATGCATATGGATCCTTGTTGTCAAGCCCCTTATGTTTGTAAGTCTTTTAGACTCGAGGGGCAAAATAGCATGTTGCAATTCTTATGTGATTCTCATTCTCTGATATTTGCAACCATAAATATTGTTTATTTGCATCTTGTTTAATTAACTAAATGTGACGACCTTCTTTTTCTTTCACTAAAACTAGTATTCCCCCATACACTTTGCCATTTTCTGCTACCTTGTTCCAAACTGCCAACTTCAAATAACCATCAATCACAGGAGTTTTGCAACCATCATGCTCATGAGTTACGTGAGACAAATTATGTCTCTACCTTCCACAATAGGCCCTAACCCAAGTCCCCTCCTCCAAGGGTAACCTCTACAATTCCAACAAACTAAAAGTAGGTAGACCTGGGTATGATTTGACTGCTACACAGTTTGGCACATAAGACTCAAATTTGAGTCTTCACCCTTTTTTGTCCATGCTTTTCTTATTGCTTTCGTCTCTATTATTGAATTCTCTATTTTTTCTTTACTGTCAGCTTGCTGCCCTGATTTGCCTGGAGGCCCAAACACTGCAATAACAAATTTCCCATTGTACAACCATGCCCTTTTCCCTTCATTTCTTGTTGTTCTAATTTTCTCCACTTCATCCCTTCTCTCCTCTTGTTGTTTTTTGGTTAAATCTTCATCAAGGAAGAAGTATGAGCCTTTCAAGAATTTCTTTTTGCCCAAAAGCCGTCATTTTTCTTGTATGCTTGCCATGGTGACTTTTATGGGTCGAGGCCTCTCTTCACATATCCTCCCAACCCTTCTTGCTTGGCAAATTTTCCCTTTCCATTGTAGTTTCTCTTTCAGAAAGTCTCTTGTCAAATTGGGAGTACTTTCATTCTTCCCATAATCCCTTATTCCCCTGATAATAAAGTTTGTTTTCATGTCCTATATTTCTTTTTGTTATATTTCCTATGCTCTGTGATCATTTGCATCTTCTTCTTACTCTGTCCTTACATAAGTATTAGAGTCTTCAGCTCTAGATTTGATTTATTTTGGACTATCTTTCCCATTCTTCATTTTTTTCGTCTCTTTGGAAATGTCTGTTTGTTGAGATACCTATGTATCTAGTTGAGTTTGTTTAGAAATTATCACATCTGTATTTGATGTTATTACTTCTTTCATGTTTTTCCATTCTCGTTTTCTTGTCTCTAGAGCCTCTTGTAACATTGTTACCTATTCTTTTAAAATTCTATTACCTTCCATTAGACATTGGTTTGCAACTATGATCTCTGAAATTTTGCAGTCCCTTTCCTGTTCTTTGGCTTCCAAAATCTCCAGCCTTGTCTTGACCTTCATCAGTTCTTGGACATATAGATTTGATGACCAAGTAAGAGGTGTGGATGTGGGACTGTAAATGTTTGATTCTTTTTTATTTATGTTTCTCTTATTTTTTTCTTTTTCTTTTTCTTGATCTTGATTGGTTTTCTTCTCATTTGTCCCCATTTAAGGCGAGCAATCCTACGCCTTAAAATGCCCTCATATTTCTTTGAGTTTACCCAAATCCACCTTCCTGTTTTGTTTGTTGAAGCAATTTTGACTTGACCCAAATGATTTGTTTCCACAAAATCTGAAATTTCCTTGCTCTTTACGCCTTGCCTCTTCTGAACTTTTTCCATGTTCTGAGCGTTTACCTATTTAGAATTTAACTGCCTCACTGCTCTGTGCTCATGCTACCTCTACTTCTATGCTCACGAAACTTGTTCACGCTTCCTGCCCACTATGTTCACAAAACCCTGTCCTCTGCTTGCCCGCATGTTCACATTGCCTGTACCTGTTCATGCCTACCTGTTCACACTGCATGCCTGTTCATGCCCTGCCTGAGATGTTCACGCCTTCCTGCCTGCTTGCGATTTTTAATGCAGGTGTGCACGTTAAACTTTGAATGAGCTAGAAGGGGTCCACATTTTATTTTGGGATATCCATTTTTGAACATTGTTGTTGACCGTTGAAAGTCACAAGTGCTTTATTCATGCATGCACTATATTACAAACAAACACTTATTACAAACTTTATAAAGGTTTATAATATTCAAAGTTTAATCAAAGCTTTTAAATAAGGGAACTTTTTTATAAAACCTTTACAAAGGGCCAAAATTTAAATATTTACAAAATTTTGTATTTTAAAAAAATAAAAATAAAGAAGGGATGTATGTGGCACTTGGGTCATTCATAAGTCACTCTCAACACTTTCACTTGTCAAGTTTTGATGAAAATGAGTGTCTTTTATTGACTAGGGTGAATAATGTTCGCTCAACTCAACGTTCAAGAAAAACAACATAATTAATATTTTTAAAAAATAATGTTAAATAAATTTATATTAATGTATTTTTAACTATGATGATAATTAATATTTATGAAACTGAATATATAACTTATTCAATTTTTATAAAATAAAATATTGTTTTGTATTTTTTTTGTAAGTTTGGTAGATCTTCCTTTTTCATTAACAAAAAGAAAATTTACACCACATAGAACTGGTTAGGTGGCCTCAACTTGCCCAGTGGGAAACCAAGTTTGTTGGCCACCTATCCACATTATATGCCATCCGGTAGCAAAAAATCTTAAGTCTTTCTATCCAACCAATATAAGTTTCATATTCTTGTCCACTTCCATACTCTAGAGTTCTACATACATATATAATTGCATAGACAAATTTAAAAGATAGCTGCATATATAAAAAAAACTATTAGAAAGTAGGCATGCTAATCATGTTGTTCAACTGATGTTGATTCCACTGGTCATGGATCTTTGGCACTCATCCCAGACAGCTTCGTCTGAACCAAGATACATGGCAGGTGCTGCTCAATTCGACCAAGGCGGATGTCCTATTTGTGCAGTTGAAATTACACCTTCTAAAATTCCTGCTTGTATTTTGGCATTCCTTGAACTGTGACTGCCATGCCTACTGAGATCTGCTCCATCGCCTTTCCCAATAGGCTTTTCATCAACCAGTATAGGTAGAGGGTCTCTTTGAATTGGGTGATTCTGCCTCTTTTATTTCTAGGATCTGGGACGAGGACTCTCTAGTCTTGCAACTCTGTATCTGTTTCTCTCCTGCTTTACTTCTGCTTCCCAATCCTCTAACAAATTTTGAATTTCTTCATTGGTTCCCTCTCGGTAAGTGGCAGTCGCTTCGCTAATTAGACGTTCAACATACTTCCGAGCCCGTCAGCCACTCGAAGGTCCAGGTTTCATGTCATGCCTAGTCTCTCAAGGTTTCTTACTACGGCCTCGGGTCTTTGTAGGTCGAGCCATGGTATCTCTAACCTAGTCCTATACAATGGGACAAACTGTAACCTATTTGGCTGTGGAGTTTCCTTGTGCTCGGGTGGGTTCAACACACAACATACATGTTTTACATACAAAACATTCAATTGACCAATTAAACTTCAATGTATTACAACAAGGTGCATGGACACGGGTGGTAGGGATGTATCGCTCCATCCCTTCAACTTCAAACCCCCCAGTCAGTTATAGTAACATGCCTCTCATGGTCGCAGACGGGTTCCACAAAGAGGACTGACCCATGACTCACACCAGAGGTTTCATATCCCAAAAGACCCCTCCCCCCCCAGCAAAGAGGTGCAACTTCCTACGGGCCATCGGCTCAACTTGGCTAACATGCCCTTTGTTACCCACCCGATAAGCAAAAAGGGGACCCGACACAGGCATCCAACCATCCCTGAGCCCCATAACGTCGCCATCTCCAACCCTCCTTCCATAGCCAATCTCAATTCCCTACTCGGTTTCCTACCCACGGTAATTCTCCTCCTTCTCCCCCATTCTTGAGTCCCTACAAACCCCCCTTCTGTTTCGCATGGTCATGTTATAGAGGCTTCCTCTCAAAATGTGGATGTATAGGTATTCATTATCCCCATAGCCCAACCCCCCAGCTTCTCCAGTGACACAACTGTGTGCTTCTGCATTATGCTCCCTAACCAGAGCCATCAAAATTCCCATACGGGAAAGGAGTATCTCGAAGCATAGCAAGATGGTGAGGGTGCCTATCAGGTGCCAAAGACAAAAGAAGAAGCAGACACTCACCACTAGCCTACGCCCTCAAGCCCTCACATCCTTACGATCCTTCCCCAAAATTCCTTCCCTCTTCCTCAAACAAAACCCGAAACAAGGCAACATAATGAGATAAGAGAGATGGACGATAACATACCCGGTTTCCTTCACATGCAAACGATGGAGTTATTGTTGCTCGTGGAGCCACTGAACCAGCCCGTCGCTCCAATTTCCTTGCTCACAATCGCTCTAGTGCTCACCAGATTTCTCTCCAAGGTGATTACAAACTCCAACACTTCCCCTCCTCTTGCTGCCACATTTCCTTAATGCAATATTCAACATCGTGCAAAAGGCCACCACACCCATAGCCTCATGCGTGTGGGGGCGGTAGTTCTTTACCTTGTAGTACCAACCATTATCCCTATCTTAATAAGGTGATCCATTAGCTCGCACCCCAATTAGAGAATTTTTTTTTTTATATTTATAATATATTAATTAAATAAATTTATCTATATATATATATATATTAATATATATATATATATATATATATATATATTTTTTATTAAAATTAAATTTTATATACTATTATATTAAAATTATAATAAATAATAATATTGTTAACATAATATTTTTAATATTTATTTTTATTTTTAAAATAATAAATTATGACATCCCTTATGTATTAAATTTAACACTTTAGAAAGAAAAGTCAACAAAGCATATATTTAACTTTGGTGTAAATCCATGCCCGTTACTTTTCTATATTGCACACCTAAAAGTAATTTCAATGATTCTTTTCAAAGTAAGGGGAATATTTTGTTAATTTGTGTTAGTATTATTCTTAAAATTATTTTTCATTATTATTATAATATTGTAGTTATAGTATTATTCATTCAGTTTTGTTTTGACTTGCTTATTAGTTTGTCTTTATTAAATTTTAATGTTGTTTATTTATAATTTAACATTATGAATTCATTTGTTATTATTTAAATTATATTTATTTATAAAGTGTTGGTTGATGTTTTATTATGGGTTCTTTAGTAACTTTCATTTATGGTATTCTTCGTTTTATATTTATTTCCTTTTTTTATTTAATTTTTTTTTCAATTTATCTATTAATTTATTTCATGATTATATAATTTTCTCTCAATATTTTCAATTTAAGATAGCTTATTTATTATATTAAATATAGTATATATATATATATATATATATATATTATATATAATATATATATATATATATAGTTAATCATATTTCTTAACTTTTTGTGATGGCATTCAACAATACAACATTTTATTAATTGTTTTATTTTTGTGATGAGTTTTTTGTTTTATTATCTTTTAGTTTAATTAAATTTATATCTAAGCTAAGTTGAAGGTACTAGCTACTATGTAACCCTTGTTATATGTATGGTATTATTTTGTTTTGATTGTATATTAGTTTGTCGTTAACCAACAAATTTTGCCACTTATCCATAATTTAACATTAGGAAATTCAATTTTTGTTAATTTTTAATATTATTTAAACATTATTATTTGTAACATAATTGGTCGAGGTTTTATTATGGATTGTTACTAATTTTTTTGTTTTAATTTTATTAACTTTTATTTATTTTAATTTATTTTTCCTTTTTCTATTATTCCATTTTCATAAATTATAGTTTTTTGGGTCCATATTTTCAATTAAAAGATGAGTTATTATTATATTAAAAGCATATTTTAATAAAATTTAATTTTAAAAAAAAGACTATATATATTAATAAAATAAAACACAGATATATTAATCATATATATTATTGTGTATATATGTTAATATAAATAATATTGGTTAGTCATATTTCTTAATTTTTGTGATGATATTAACAATATAATATTTATTAGTTGTTTTATTTTTGTGATGAAATTTTGTCATTATTATTATTTTTTGTTTAATTAAATTATATTTAAGCTAAGCCTAAAGTACTAGCTACTATGTAGCCCTTGTTATTTACATTAATTTTAAATTTTAAAATATTTTTACACTACAACTATTTTTTTTATTTCTTATACATATAAAGTGATTCCTTATAAATAAATTGATTATTTCTTTAGCGGTTGGCAATGTAGATTGTTATTATAGATTTTGAAATATTTAAAAAATATGTATCAATAAAATTAATAAATATCAATATTGTTATATTTAAAAATAAACATACACATTTAAGTTTAGATTACAGAACAAATCTCAGGAGGCGTCACCCATACGCCCGTAGTGTAGGAGGATACAAGGAATATGAATGCAAGTCCCATCACCAACTCCAACCTTTGGATTTTTGGTGTTTAGAATCAATTTGCAAGTTGTCCCACCCATGTTTAAATGTCTAGAGGTGTCACCCATATGCCCGTAGTGTAGAAGGATACAAGCAATATGAATGCAAGTCCCATCACCAACTTTGACCTCTGGAGTTTTTGTGTTTGGAATCAATTTGCAAGTAGTCTCACTCGTGTTCAAATCTCTGGAGGCATCACCCATACACTCGTAGTGTAGGAGGATACAAGCAATATGAATGCAAGTCCCATCACCAACTCCAGCCTCTGGAGTTTTGGTGTTTGGAATCAATTTGCAAGTAGTCCCACCCATGTTATGTTTCATCTTCTCTGTGATTTTTTTATTTGGTCAAATCTTACTTTTTGTTGTTTAAAATAGGCTTTTGACTATATATATGGATTTAACATAAGAAGCCTTCTAGGAACAATTGTATGTTGGTCTTTTTTTCTATGTGGTTGTGCTAAGCTTATATTATTGTTTCAGCTAGAATTGTGGTAGTGGGACCAACTCCAAAGCAGAGGTTGTGTCCCTTTGGGGTCTTCTTTATTGTTGTGCACACTATTATTTCTTAGATCCCTATTTATCTTCGGAGACTCCAAGGTATCCATAGATTGGGTTAAACACGTATCTTGTTTTAACCCTCCTCTTCTTAGAAACTAGTTGAAACTAATAAGGGCCTTGTCTGTACACTTCAATGATCTCTCTTTTTAGAACTTTGTGGTAGAATTTTTTTCAAAGAAAGGTTTATCCATGTAGGCGAGCTAGATACATTTCTAGGTACATAGGAACGATAGCCTCTTTGGCTATGGGAACATTCCCATCACTTGATATGGTTTTGAATGTTTTATTTTGTTTTTCAAGGCTCTGTAGGCTTTGCTTTATTTTGTTTTATGATCTGGCTTTGGGGGCCATGAGATAGGCTCTGCATCTTAGTATATGCTACAACTAAGTCTTTTTACATGTTTATATTTTGAATGTTTTGATCTTGTTACATGTTTTGGTTATGTTTGTATTAGCTATGCTTGCCTTGGCAATTTTGGGATTGTTAGTCTATATATTGGAAATTTATCTTTGGGATACTTTTCTGTTTTAGAGATATGTATTGTATTTTGTGCAAGCATAAAACTCAGAGAAGTTTCATTTATGAATTATATGGATTATGTAAACCGGTTTATATAATATAAACTTGTTGTTTTTCTTGTTTGAAAAGAAATATGGATTAAAGATTTTTAAAAATCCTAGGGGCACTCATATTATATAGACTTTACAACTCAAATATGTAATTTCAAAAAATCTTTGCGAAATTCTAGCTAAATTAAACTAAAAAATATGCCAAAACACTCTCCAAAACTTAGAATAGATAAAATATGTGTAATAAAATGGCCATTTCCTAACTTTCCGTCGAATACCCTTAGATTGAAAAACAAATGGAATTTTGACAAACAGTTGCAAACAAATGGAACTGTAATGAACAAATATAATTTACAAATCCAATCCATAGGTATAGTTAGATTAGGTGTTGCACAATTTACTTCTTAGTGCAAGGACACACGCTAGATCCTAAGAAGTTTTACACTATTATTCTGAGAAGATAGCAGTAGAGACATACAAAACCCACCCTCATAGTTTACATGTCTGTTTTGAAAATTTAGAGAGAAAGGTAACCAGCCCAATGGCCAAATTGCTATGAAATGAACAACTCGTAAGAAAGTCGTTTTGTTCAATACAATCAACCATATCCCAACTGAAATAAATCCACAACATATGCCAAGATTATGGATTTGTATGAAACATAAAAGAAACGTAGGGTTTTCAAAATGGGGAGATTTAAGGGTAAGCATAGTAGAAATAAAAAAAGTATTTCATTTAGAATGTGAAGTTTTCAAAGATAGTAGGGATAGTTATGCAGATATTGTGGTAGTTAGTTTTTGGCATAGTTTATTGAGTGACCGGTTTGTCCATAAGTTGAGAAGGTTTATTGTGAGACTTTATAAAAAATGGGCTAAATATAAGAATCAGACAACGAAGTAATTTGTCCCATAACCTATCTTTAAATACAAAAATCAAATGACCAAATACTCTATCCCATAACCTATTTTTAACCTCATGGACATTAAAAATAATGGACTTGCAAGGCTTGGTTTTTTTTTCCCGAATATCTGTGGACGTATGTGTGACGTTATAGTGATGATATAGGATGTTAACAATGTGATATTATTTATGCCATGCAACCAATATTTGTGGATGTATGTGTGACGTTATAGTGATGATATAGGATGTTTACAATGTGATATTATTTATGCACACACAACTTAAAATTGAAGTTCATTAACTTTTATTCAAATTATATTAAATGATTCCACTCTTAAATCATGTAGAATGATTTTCGTTTTAAAACAAGTGCTACATAGTAGCTTCTCCCTGCGGCTTAGTTTAAATATAGTTACATTAAGGTAAAACTATTGAATTCAAATTATTGTTAAGGTTTGTAATTGGACTATTTAGATTTTACTGATTCGTAAATTGAAATATTTCGTTATTTTGGAATCTGGTCTATTTATATATATTTTGTTATTTCTAATTTTGCATTGTGTAGTGGAGAATCTAATCCTACTCAACAACCAAATGTTTTATTGTCCTTATCATTGAAGTATAAAATTTCTATTCCATGAACATTTTCAATAACTATAATTTTTTTTTAAATATATTTAGATTGTTATAGTTTATCATATTATTTTGCAAAATTAAATAATTATTGAAATATTTTAGTTAAAGAAAAATAATTTTTTATTTAAAAGTTAAATTATAAATTTTTAATTTGGTTCAACATCTAGAAACATTATTTAATTGTAGTTAAATATTTATATAATAAAAAAATGTATGTTAATTAAAAAACAAAAATTAAATAATTATGAAAAATATTATAATTAAGAAACAATTTTTTAATTAAGAAAATGTAGTTAGTAAAAACATATAATTAATTGTAAAAGGATAGAAACATTTAATATAATGTTTCATAAGTCATAGTTCCATGCATGTGTATGAATTTATGGGTTTATGGCAAATAAATCTTTATGTAACTAGGTACTATATATATATTTTTATTTTTTAAATATTTATTGTAAGATGTTATTAAGTTTTAATTGTATTTAATAATTAAATTTTATATAAATTTAGATATTTTATAATTAAATTTTTGACCTATGTAATTGGAATTTGTGGCAATAGATTTTTTAAATGGTTAATTATTAAAAAAAGAAGAAGAGGTCAAATAAGTTTAATGGACCATATTTATGATGGGACATGTGTACTTTTGGCTCATTAATCCATGTATTGAGCAATAACATGTTATTTTCATAGCCAATCAAATTCAAGAAAAAAAATTAAAATAATGTCAAAAAATAATAAATTTCAATATTCAAAGTTAAAATATGGAAACTTGATTTAAAAAATTAAGTCAAACCCCAAAATAATATGAGTTTGAGCATAAACTCAATGCAATATCCAACGGGGATAATAATGATGAAATTCTTTATTTTAAGGTAAAGAGGAGTAAATTATTTTTTTAACTTATACAAGAAAATGATAAAAGACTAATAATATTGGAGTTGTCTTTAGTGTGACTTTTTGGAAGCTTTTATGGTGGGTTTTTTTGGTCAAATTTCTCTAAAATCTGACAAAAATATATTGAAATCACAAGTTTGATGGGTAATCCTGTGCAATCGAAGTGCCCTACAGGTTTTAGAGCACGGGTGCTGAATCCATATATATATATATTCAAAAAACTAGTTTAAATAACACAAATCAAGATTTCACCTCAAATTTTTCCACCGAATTCTAGAAGTGCCCTACAGGTTTTCGAGGGTGCTGAATCCATATATATATTCAAAAAATTAGTTTAAATAACACAAATCAAGATTTCACCTCAAATTTTTCCACCGAATTCTAGCACCCAGAAAGTCCAAAAAGTCGCACTAAAGACAACTCCAATAATATTTATTTATAAAATGTAAAATCGAAGTATAATATAAAATTTATAATATATATACTTTTCCGGAGGAAAAATTTCCTTATAATATATAATACCTTATAGAAATTTGAACTTTAAATCTACCATTCACCTAATATTTCATAATAAAATCTCTAAATTAAATGGCTTATATTTGATTTAAAATAAAAATATATATTTTATTTATTTCAATTAATAATATAATTATAAAGTTGTATAATGCGGTGATCAACAAAATCATTGAGGTGACAAGGCTTAGAGTTTCCATCACTCTACCACTGTTGTGGTGGAAATGGCAGACCATTCAATGAAGATCATTAATTTCTTCTCAGGCATGATCTGGAGTATAATGCACTCCATCACCTTTCATTACTCCATATGGTGGGGAGGCATGGTCATTACGGCTCTTCATGTTACAATGGATTTTTTTATACCAATAGTCCTTTCTTTGCGGCCTTCCCTACTGAGGACTTTGGTTCATTCTCTCTGTTTTCGCCATTGTTTTATGCAGGGAGCATGGGCCTTGGAAAAGAGACAACAGAGTCAATGGTTTCCATCAAGAGTCAGCATTTTCCTGGCTACATTTCCTCGGACCTTAACAACTTGGTCTCTCATTTGAACACTCTTTTTCCTGCCATCTGTTGCCATGGTGCGATAACATGAAATATGGAGGCGAGGTGGTGGAGGTTTTGGTGTTGTGTATGGGCTCGTTTTCATGCCAAATCTTTTGCTTAATTCTACACTGACCAAACTCTGTCAAAAGTGCAGTAAGAGTTAGAGAAAACACAAAAGATGATGTGTGACTTGAATGTGAGTAGCATTCTAACACAAAGGTGATGGAGGAACTCAGTTGCTAGGTGTTCGACACTGGCACAGATGAGGTAGAGAATCAATGTTAAAAATGGAGTTAATTCAACTTTTATTCACATCACGTTAAATGATTCAACTCTTAACCCAAACTATATAATGATCTTCGTTCTTAAAAGAAAATGATGGAATTTTTTTTATCTTTGCTTTAGGGAAAAGAGAGGACCAACTTTCTTTCTTTTTTAAGTTTATTTAAGAAAATCATAAAGAGGAATAATATCCATTTTGCTTTATTTATTTGTATTGGTAATATAAATTAATAAAATAAAATTTAAAATATATATTATTATAAAAATTATAATATCTATATAGAATGTATAATTTTTTATATATTTGATTATTTATTTATATATAATTTAAAATGAAAAGATATATTTTATTTATTTCAATTTATAATATGATGGAGGTGGTAATGGTCTTAGTTAATGTTTTAGTGGATATAGTTGACTAGTTGATGGAGATAATTAATTTATGCTTTCACATCATTTGGAGTTTAATGCATTCCATTGTCTTTTATTATTCCACAAGTTGTGGAGGCATGATCATTACCCATCTTAATCACTTTGAAATGTCTATCACTCCCATATCATTACCCATCTTAATCACTTTGAAATGTCTATCACTCCCATAGCTCTGCTCTTCATGGTTGTTATGTTCCTTCTCCATATTTTTCTCATTCCCAAAATGGGTTTTCTTAGCAATAGCCCTTTCTTTGTGGCCTTCCCTATTGAGGATTTTTTTTCATTCTCTATGTTCTCGCCATTGTATTTTGCATGGAGCATGGGCCCTAGAAAAGAGACAACATACTTGATGGTTTCCATGGGGAGTCTTAAAGTATCTTCATGGATACATTTCCTTAGCCCCTTGTCAACCTAATCTCTCAATTGAATGTTATTTTCACTGCCATTTTTTGCCATGATAGAGCAACATGAATGATGTAGGCGAGGTGGTGGAGGTCATGGCTTTCCAGGCGATGCATGCAGTATTTTCATGTTGAGTCTTTTGCTCAATACTACCATGACCAAACTCTAATAGAAGTGTAACAAGAGCTAGGAAACACAGAGGATGATGTGGCGATTTGAACACTGGTAACATTCAAACATAGAGGTGATGGAGGAACTCACTGCCTAGGCACACATGAGGAAGACATTGCTTGGTAGAGTCTTGTTGGATCATGACGTTGCACGAGACAAAATTCTAGTGGTGCTTGAGGAAATTCAACTCCAATTGATGGACATAGTGTTAGGATATTCCAACATATAGGAAATAGTTAAGTTCAACTTGGTCTAGTATAGAGTTAGGTAAAGTGTGTTTCTTTACCGTTGTACATTTTGTAACTTACAATCCGACGGTCACGATATGTAGTGATCCGATGGTTGACTCTCTCCTCGGTATTACCGACACTTGATCCGTGGCTTGACACCCGATTGGTCCATGAGTTCTATTTAAAGCGCATGGAGGGTCATTGTTCGGGTAATCCGTCTATGAGAGAAAGCTTATGTAAATTTTCATTCTTTTATTAATAAATTGCCTGTAGTAGCCACGTTGGCGCAAACCGTGGACTGTTTCCCTCTTTGAGGGTTTTAACCACGTCAAAATACTGGTGTATTGATTTGAGATCTGGTTGTGAGCGGTGTCCTTTTGGTGTTC
>APFE031733776.1:1621-17474 GCA_000404065.3 Pinus taeda
TGCTGATATTTGCTTTGTATTGTTAAACCTATGTGCTCCCCCAGGATTGTCCAGAACCAAGAAAAGATTTTTAAGGATGAAATCATCAAAGTTTTGTGTCATAGATGGTGCTTTGTTTTGGAAAAATCATGAAGGGATATTGCTTAATTGTTTGACTATGAATGAAACTAACAGCATCATGAAAGAATTCCATGCAGGGGACTGTGGAGGACACTTATATTGGAAGTCCACTGCTAACACGATTTTAAGGGCTGGTTATTATTGGCCCTCTCTTTTTACAGATGTCAAGAAGTTTGCTGTTTCATGTCACAAATGCCAAATCTTTGAAGGGAAAAGAAAATTACTGCCTCTGCCCCTTAAATCCATTTCAACCGAAAAGCCTTTTCAACAATGGGGTCTCGACTTCATTGGAGAAATTCATCCCTCTTCCTCAGGCCAGCACAAGTGGATTTTAACAGCCACTGATTATTTCACTAAGTGGATTGAAGCCATCCCATGTAGACAAGCCAATGACTCCACCAGTATCCAATTCCTTGAGAGAAATATCCTTTCCAGATTTGGCTGCCCTGAAAAGATTATCACTGACAACGCTGCTGCCTTCAAATCCAAAAATATCATCAACTTCTGCCACAAATTCCACATTACCTTGGGCCACTCCACAGCCTACTACCCTCAAGGTAATGGCTTGGCTGAATCATCCAACAAAAGCCCCATCAATATCATAAAGAAGCTGCTAGAGGAAAACAAAAAGAACTGGCATAGGAAGCTCACAAGTGCTCTGTGGGCAGACAGACTTTCAACTAAGAAATCCATTGGGATGAGCCCTTATGAGCTAGTATATGGCATGGAGGCCAAATTTCCCTCATCTCTGGGCATTCCTACTATCAAGCTGTTGCAGGAGATTCAGGCTGAATGAAATGACATGCAGAGAAGAGTAAATCAAACCATTCATCTTCAGCAAACCAGAGAACAAGTGTATGACAGAGCTCAAATGTTGCAAGGGAAGCTCAAAAAGATGTTTGATAAGAAAGCTAAAGCAGAGGATTTCTGGGTTGGCAGCAAAGTTCTAAGATGAGACTCACGAAGAGAGGACAAGGGAAAGCATTCCAAATTCGATTTCCTATGGAAAGGCCCATACATTATCAGCGCTGTGCAAGGCAGTAACACATATTTTCTCAAATTTCTAGATGGCAGCACAGCTGAGGAAGGTCCTGTTAATGGTCGAATGCTAAAACACTACAATGATCCCTTTTGAAAGAAAGAACAGGCAGTTTTATTTTCTGTACATAAATGTTTGTATATATCAGCACTTTGATTTTATTTTGTAACAGTCCAGATGCTAAAGCACACAAAAGAAAGCAGGCGGTGCTACATAATTCACTAGCAAATTAGTTGAGGGAAAGTGCTATGTGTGGTCCAAAAGCTCAAATCAATCCAACAGTTAGCATTAAAAAGTTTTCAATGCACAGCAACAACAGAAGATCAAGGCAATCTGACCTGCTGTTCTTGGCTTCTCACAAGGAGAAAGCCATCTCCAAGTGGAGCCACTGTTAGCCTCCTGCTACAGCAGGTTACTCATATTTCATGATGGACATTTTTACAAGCCAAATATGTCATACTTTGCATGCTGCAATGCTCCATATTTGCTAACAGTCACCAAAAAGAGGCCATGAGAGATTGCTACTCAAAGTTCATCTACTGTATTCCAATTTGGGAGAGTCATTTCATTTTTGTACAAATTTTCAGCTAAAGGGAGGTCCAAACAGCCTAATCTTGGTTTCCCTAGGTTTCAATTTCCTGTTTTAGAATATAGAGAATGAAAAATCTGTCCAAACAGCTTAATCTTGGCAGATTCTTAGATAGGTAGAGAATCAAAGGAGCCCCAAACTTGCTTAATCTGGGCCCTTGGAAGAAATAAGTGTAGATGTAGATAGGAAGACATCAAAAGAAAAAGTTGAAAAGCTGGGTCTGCAAGTCCAAGTGCACCCAAACCAAAAAGAAGAAAAAATGTTAGGTAAGTAGGCTGGGTAGGTAATTTCGAGGTTGCAGAATGTTGATTTGTGATTAATTCCACATTTTCAAGTGTTACACTCATACAGATCACATTCAGCAGGCAGCTCCCATTTGAAGGACTTCAAGCGAGGCATCACTAACTTCCTCTTCTTCCTCTTCTCTAAATCACTTGCTAACTTCCTCTTCTTCCTCTTCTCTAAATCACTTGCTAACTTCCCCTAAAGAGGTCAAGATTTGCTTGATATCTCTTAGTTTTATCATTTTCCATGTCATTAGCCTTGGTAAAGATCTTCTTTACTCAAGGAGGCTCCACACTTTCTCTACAAAGTTCTATCTTCCCTTCACAGCCTAAGATCTCTGAAACTTAGCGCTTTCTGGTCACTTTCATATTAACTACTGACATTATTATTTAGCTCCCTATATATTTCCCTTCCCCCTATTTAAAACCATGTTAATAGCTCCCCTATGTAAATATCCCCTCCCTCTGGTTGAAATATAACCATAAACATCCCTTGGGAATTACTAGGTCATCTGGACCTTGGTAAGAGCCCCCATCTCTACTTAAATTTCCCCTTCCCTAGTGTTTGGACTCCTTCCAAAACACAAAGAAACCCTCTCCAAATGCAAAAGCCCCCCCCCGCGCATTTTCTTTGGAATTTATTAATATTTGGTTAATAAATAACTATCGCGCCGAAACACATTAACCCATTTCCTAAAGTCTAAACCCACCCGCGCCGCGAAAAATTAAAAACTAACGCGCGCGCTGTTTCACTAAGCTTCGCGCACTTTCTCCGCCCGTCCACCGTCTGATCGCCTCTCCCAGATCTGACGGTTGTTATCCATATCGGGCGCCCTTTTGTGTGGGCACGTTAGCACCAGATGTCCGACGGTTTTACCGTCGTACACCGGGACAGCTGGCGTGTTCCCATTGCATCGGGTCGCCCCTCATAGAAACCGCTTCCGTATCAAAAGTGGTCCGATGCCTTGCCAAAACCGCCCTCCCCCCATGTAATAGGAGTGCTGCGTCATCCCGCCACGTCGGCTCCACCTCACCCCTTCCTGCCTGCGCCTGGCCCACGTCACCTGCCACCGTGTCCCGCCACGTCATCACCCCGCCGTACTGCCACGTCACCCTGCTGACGTCACATCCGTACCAGAGGACCCCACTACAGACGTCATGATGACGTCATCCGTCGTACAGCTGACGTCATGCTAATGTCAGCAGCCAAAAATTGGAAAAATGCGCAAGCGCGAAAGTCAAGCTTCGGAGCTCCGGAATGAAAAACAGAGGCAGTTTTCGATGCGCGATCGCGCATCGCTACGGGAAATGAGCCATATTGGAGAATCTTTAGGGAATCTTTTGATTCCTCGGCCCTTTTTGCACCGAAAAGGCTCGAAAAAGCCCGATTTTGCCAATTTAAACGTGTTTGAAGACAGAGAGAGACCCAGCTCAGAGGTTAAAGAGTATCAGATCAAATATGCAGCTAAAAAGCATGTCAAAGAGTATCAGAGTAGAGGAAAAGTGTATCAGAGGATATTTTCTCAGGGCTCGAGGCAAATCCAACATTAAAAGGAAAGCCCTGAAAGTCAAGGAGCAGTTGAGGACGCATTGAAAGCCCACCAACACAAATGACTGCACATTAAACTCACAGAAGATCAGTGGACCAGAACTCAATGCATAGTTATTACAAAACCACTGCACCAAGTCACAGAGGACATCACATTAACTCAATTTTTGATCTAGCTACCACTGGTGCAGCCCAAAGAAGATTTACTTACAGTTAATTCCAGCATAAGTTAGGTTTAGAAAGGTTTTCTCTGCAGACTTGTTTAGGTCGGTTGTAATAAATGACTTTAGATATTTTGCCTATATAGCCCACCCTGAAGAATGGAGTAGGGGTTGGTTGGTTGCTTTTTTGTTCTTTGTTAGTTCAATATTTTGAGCAGAGACTCGCACTGTAAATGTGATACTTCTATAATCAAAGACTGCTGAAAGCATGGATTCAGAAACTGTCCGCTGTGTCTAAATGGTCGAGGAGTGACTATGGAATTCCTGTGCTTCGGCATGGTTCAATAAGTGTTTCTTTAACTCTGTTTAGTTTTTATGTTTATGTTATCATTAATCCACCATCTAAATTGCAGAAAAGAAGAATAGTTTAGGATTTGCTTGGCTGCACCCTAGGCTCAATTTCTGTAATTTCTTTATGTTTTCATCAGGAATAGTTAGGAACATGCATACTTAAATGATCTTGTTTACGCTACTTCTTTCACATATGAATGTTAGTTTAGGAATTCTTAACTGCTCCTAGATAACCATTCATTCACTTCTCCTCCTTGTCAGTTGGTAAAAGATTCTTGATTTCCCTTCATCACTGATTATCATTCCATCTCTTCAACAAGTTGGTAATTGTCTCATGTGTAGCTATCCCGCTCCATAATCCTCTTGTGACCAAGAAAACGCAACAACAAGCCTTAATCCATGACTCCATGCCCAATGGTTTGAAACTTATCAGACTTTCCCTTGCCTCTCTGCTTGGAATTATCTGCCTCACATTCATCTTCCATCCAAACAAAAAATCAAAACCCTTGAACTCAATAACTAGCCTAAAATCAGCCTCAACAAAGATAAATCATTAAGAGAGAGCCCTCTCTGATTACAGGTGGGCTAGAACCTGCAATCCAAAGATTGGTTTGTGGTTACCTCGGCCGTATCCCTTCAGGAGCTTAGGGACAACCTGAGTGATAACAGGGTCCTCAAACGCGAACCAACTGACAGGTTTCAAAAAGTGAAAGTTCTCGTTTGCGACAGATACCCTTACAACAATTTCTCTTTAACATAAGTGGGTAAATTCATCGACGCCCTTAACAATTGTGGCAGAATGGTGATAAATGACCCCAATCCCATGTGGAGCATAGAGACCATGTCTGGCCCTAGGACCATGGGCAACATGCTCCTTTTCCCCACCATAGAAGTCATCATCATCAACGATGCACATAAAGGTGTTGTCATGTGGGACATGGTCGACTTTGGAATTGTTTTCTGAAATGCATCGGGTTGGTGTGAAGCCCAATGAGTCCACATTTTCCAGTGTCCCAGTATATGTGCCAATATATATGCTCTGGAAACGGGTAAGCAAGTCCATGCTCTAATAATCAAAACTAGTTTTGAATCATTTATTTTCATGGAGCATTCCTTATTTAGTATGTATGCCAAGTGCAAAAGCATTGATGATGGTTGCCAAATATTTAACATAATGGTTGATCGAAATGTTATCTTTTGGATTGCAATTCTTGCAACATATACTCAAAATAGGAGACTAGAAAATGCACACCAATTATTTCTTCAGATCCCTAAATGAAATGTGGTATCATGGATTGCTATCATTATGGAATATTTCCAAGACAACAATGGTGAGGAGGCCTTAAGACTATTTGACTTCATGCGATAGATGGGAAAAAAGCCAAACTATTTCACCTATGATAGTATAATAAGGGCATGTGCTAGCCTAGGGGTCCATGACATAGGGCAATAGGTCCATGCTTCCATTGTTAAGAGTGTCTGTGAATCAAATATTTCTATTAGTAGTGCCCTTATTGATCTATATATTAAATGCAAAATCCTAGAAGATGCACATCAAGTGTTCTTGAAAATGGAAGAACAAAATGTAATCTTGAGTAATGTTATGATTGGAGGGTATCTCCAACTTGGGAGAGTAGAAGATGCATCCTTGGTGTTCCATCGAATGTTTGAAAGATCATATTAGGAAATATGATGATTGCAGGGTATGGTAATAATGGTAGAGTTGAGGATGCACACAACATGTTCAAGAATATGCATGAAAGCTAGAATTTATCCTAATGGTAGAGTTGAGGATGCACCCATGTCACTACAAAGCTAGAATTCATCCTAACATAGGTTTAGAATATTTACAAACCCTTTTCCATGCCCACTGGATCTAGCTTGGGAAATTCATTTACATAAAATATGACAAATAAAGAGACCATTGTCAAGCTATAATCGAACAACAGATATTTCTCAAAAATCCAAGATTGACACTATTGTTGGTTAGATATCAAGAGGAGATTGAAGCAACTATGGCCTTTATATTTGGAAATACCTATGTTGGTAGAAGTATGTAAGTTGCGAAAGAGGTTGTTTAATATTTTTAAACCTACCCAGGAATTCTCCAAAGAGGGAGACAAATATTAGCACCATCTTCTAGAATAGGTTTGGAATATCATGGGCACACTGTGGGGATTGTAGAGTTTGATCATAATGGCCTTGATGAGGATATTTTCTTTACACAATGTATTTAGTTAAGTGCACATGAGAAGCCATAATAATTTAATATTTACTTATGGTGCACACCCATGTCGTCACGAAGCTAAAATTTATACTAACATGTTTGTGGGAATGCTCTCGCTGGTAGGTACACGAATTTGAAGGTGATGTTTCCTCAAAAGAGATGTTAGAGGAAATGTTGTTTTAACTCTAAGATATCAAGAAAATATGGTACAAATTTTGCATATAAGAAACAAAGATGAATCCCACACACAACTCATGAGAGAATTGTGTTCCCACTGGAAAATCATCAGCCAACCATATGTTTTAAAATAGATTTGTTGATAGTTGACTTGGTCGTAATAATGGTTCTAGATAAAACATTCTACATCTATCTTCAGGAGAGTGCTTTATGGTGGTTGAAAGTAATATTCCTCATTTTTTACATGGTTTAGATGTTTTTGTTGGCATGACAATTTTTATTTGTGGAATTTGTGGAACGCTGTCTGTTTACAATATTTCTAGAAATAAGATGCTCTGACTAATGGCTAGATATCATCAAAGTGTATAGACAATGGAGATGTTCAATGAAGGAGAAGTTGTAGTTATAATATTACCCTGTAGACATTGTACTCTTTGTAGTATTGGTTCAAAGAAATCAAAGAAGTGCCCAGTTTGTAGGATTTCCATCATGGAGCGTATGAGTATTTATGATTACCAAGATCTCATAAATACTCAGCATCCCATATTTACAAATGCCCTGAAATATTTTGTCTCGTCTGCATGTTTTTGGTTGGATTTTTATGATGGACAAAATTTAATGTAATTCAATCAGCTATTTTGTTCTAGTAATTTCAGACGACTATACAATTTGTTATGAAGTCATCTTGAGTTATAGATTTATTTTGAAGTTAACTTGTCATGGTTTAGCTAGTTAATTATTTTTTATAAAGACTTTTAAAATTGTGTAATGTAATTTAATGATTCTTTCTAAATTGGTAGGACAATGAGGAAGAATTTAGATTATGATGGAATGCACACCACGTCGGTCAAAATCCACAGGTTTAGTTTATTTCCATAAATCAACATCCCATATTTCATGGAATTTGTAAATAGATTGCAAGATATTTAGCAGTATAATATTAGTTATGAAATCATGTTTTTCTTTAACAATTTCTTGGTCAGATCCAGTTTCGAATATAGTGGGCAGAGCACTCCTATTTTGGGCACAACTCAACAAGAAAAGGCTTATCTCAAAAACACTTGGCAGCCAATAAATTCTTAGGATCCCTCCTACCATTACCACCAACATGGAAAATAATGTCTCCAATGGCCTTCTATTTGCATCATCTTTCATGTCAACAATAGAAGTCAAGAATTTCTTTTCTAATGCCAGCTCAGTGTTCTTCAATCATTTCATCTACTAACACAATCGCCTCTATGTCATCTTGTAGTCTTGAAAGCTCCACTTCATCACGTTTTCAAGTATCTCTTAACAAGATTCACATAAAATATGTCAGGGCTTTCTTTGTATTGGAAATTTGAATCATGTCCTTCTTTTGGTTGTTGTCATTCAAGCTCATCTTCATCATTTCCTCATTGATGTTCTCCATGGCTTGGTTGAATGCATAAATAATTTCATAGGTCCACAACTTTTCCTCAAGCAAGAAACCACCAAAAATTGGCACTCAAGTCATTTATTAAAACTTAGCTCTCATTCATCACATATGAACTAAAGAAGGAGAGATAAACTCAAGTAAACAAACTGAACTATGAGTATTATTGCCAATCCATGAAATATTTTCCAACTCTATAATAATAATAATAATAATAATTCCTCGTTGCCACTTCTGGTTACATAATGTTGTTCACATATTTTATACTGCAAATTTTGTTTGAGAGATGAAGTAGAAGGTCATGTGTTTTTGAAACTATGTCTTTTTATTTTGTAAAAAAAAAAATACCTTCATCAAGACATTTTAGTAACCCACTGGCAACACACAAGTCATAATCAAAAGAAATTTCATAATGCTCAAATTTGCTAATTTGTGTATCCCTTTGTGTTATAGTGGAATTGATCTCCTCTTCCAAAGGGTTCCAAAGTGAAGAGAACTATGTTCACTGTTGCATTCATGTACATTATAGTTCCACATACTTCTGAAACAAAAACTAATGGAAAAGAAGGTATGAAATCCTTGATACATGTAATAGGAAGTACATAATCTACAAATTCATCCTTGAGGAAATATTTATTCCACATGTTTCCAAATTCCAATAGGCATCAATTTTTCAAAATTTTCATGATTTGTTTAAAAAAAAAAATTGTCCTTTTCAACCTGTCTAGTCCTCCAAGCTTCATTTTCTAAACTTTGAAACAAGAATGGGAGTACGTAATCCACTTGTTTCCCATCCAAAATCACAACATGATAAAAATACTCAGGTATTCCTTAAATTGCAGCAGAGAAGGACACCATTTCAATTCTTTTAGGCTTTTGACTACCCCATTAAATGTGTGTTTCTCAATTGCTTTTTTTTCTCCCCCATCCAAACAACTTCTCATCATATCTCCAGGATATTGTTAAGATAATATGGTAGAATATCACACTAATGTTTCCTCGAAGATTGCTACTATTTTAGTTATGAGTATGGTGATAGAAATCTGATATATTGTAGATTCTATAATGCACTTTTACCCACTTGGAAAGCTCTACTTTACCAATACTTTATCCTCCGAATTCCTTATGCCTTCCACGTCCACATCGTTGTTTCCTACAGCGTGTTGACTTTACTGGACCCACCAACATGTCAAGGGGATCTCCCTAGTAAGAATTCCCAATCAACCTCAAACTGTTTGGTGTAGGAGTCCCAGCAATGGGTCATATGGTAATGCCTTAACCGCAATTTCACACAAAGGAAAGTAAGATAACTCTGTTGGTAGCAAGAGTGTGACCGTTGCAGTGAGTCAAGGAAGGTGCATGAGAGGTTCTAACACAGGTGGGTTGAGATGAGTGCGTCGCTTGGCAACCAGTAACAGTACTCGGATGGGAAGGGAACACATGAGTGAAGATGCATCACAAGCTGGACAGAAAGTCAGCTGGAAATCCAAAGTGATAGTGAAACCAACATCACATCTGCAACAAGAATAATATAATTGCATACAAAATAGTTCATACACAATTACATAAGTTAAACAACATAAATTTCTACAACAACCAGAACAGTCCAACTACAATAACAATATATGCATGAAAACATGTTGGCTCTTATTATATAAAGAAGCGTAAGTTCCAATCATACAATACATTCATGTAAACCCACTAGCCCCAACAGTGGAATGTTACAGCCACACCCGCCTGCTCCTCCAAAGAGATGAACTAGATCCATAAAGTGGAGAAGCCAAGGCATACTACAGTACTGTCCAAGTTCTCTTCAAGATAGTCTTATCAAAAGCTTGGCTAACCAAAAGCCTATATAATGAGCTATGATGGACTATTTATAGCAAAGGGTGGGGTGGTCCTTGACATTCCCCTTTGTGACCATTCAACTACCCTATGACTATTACATCCACTATTGACACTTGAATTACACTTGACATGACTTAACATTACAATGCACATGTACCCATGTGAACACAACTGGCTTGAGAAACCACATCGCTGCTGCCATCCATTGAGATGGATGACTACCTTGTGCACAGTACCAATCTTGGAGTACAATGCTCGCATAACAGTGTCAAGGGACAATACTTCATCTAGTATTGCCTTCTTCAGTTAAGCTTGGGTGGACATTGTCACCAAGTCTCCTCCTTGCTTGGCCATTTGTAGTTCCTTTGCCATTCGCTCATTCTTAGCTATTAGGAAGTGAACACTTGAGCTAGTGGCTTCAGCATACGCTCTAGTTGCATCAGCCAAGGTAGCTATATGTTTGCACACATCAGTCACAATCACTCATTCCTCAACTTGTGTAGGAGATGTATGATCCTCCAGAGTTGACACTCTGCAAGACTGTACAACTCTATGTTGGGATTCATCAAACGAGATGTTGTGCATCTCTTCTTCCAGTTGATCACCAAGGATTTCAGTGCCTCCTTGGTCAGTCAAGACTTGCTCATCATCTGGATGCATTGAAGCAGGTGAGTTGACCTCTTTGTGGTGAGGCATGAGGTCAGTGTCCTGTTCTAGCTCCTACTGCTCCATATCTACATCCAACTGTTGAAGTGCTTGTTCTATCTCATGAGCGAAGTCTGGCCCCTACTATGGTTCACCCTATTCGCCTAATGCTAGTTGTTCTGATGAATCAACTACTTGTATGGGTGTTGCTTCATCTATTTGCACATGTTGCGCCCCCTACTGTATCTATTGCTGCTGCACTTCTCTCTCCTGTTTGCACAGCTCTTGTTCCTTTTGGAGTTGCTCCCTCAGCTCATGCAACTCCTTCTCTACTTCTTCCATTCTCTTCTCATCCCTCTGCCTTTGTGTGATTCTCTTGTTATTTTGTTGCCTCTTTGCCTCTATAGCCATAGCTACTTTCTCTACAAGTGGATCTTCTCGAAACTTGCAACTTTTCTCCTCCTCCATGTGATCGACAATCTTCCTCTTACCTTTGTCGCGCACTGGTATGGTTGCCTCTGCTACCACTGCAGATATTGGTGTTCTTCGTGATGTTGCTTCATGTTGCTTCGATAACCATTCCACAGAGAAGCCGACCGGTTCATTGGGTCTGGAGAAATTGTAGCAATATCTCCATGGGTCATCCTCAGCCCAATGACATGCCCCGTGGATCCACTTGAACTGAAATCTCATGTAGTGATATTTCACAATGCAATGTGGGTCGCATGGATTGTAAATTTGGAGATTGAATGGGTACTTCTTCATCAGTTATGCTTCGACATCCACTTGCTTGATACTATGGATCTCATATAACTGAATCCGCAATGGAAGAGCGGGCCAAGGTGCCTTCTTCTTTCGATGCAGTCTAGCTGTCAATCCTGTCGAGATGTGATATGATACTTCCTTCATGACACATACATCCAAGGCAAACTTCGGAAGAACATGCAGAGGTTTCTCCACACTAAACATTCGGACGAAAGTGTCGGATAGTGAGGCATACCAATCTGCAATGCCTATCAATGCCTCCATTTCTTCCTTTGACATGCAGGGTGGATCCTGTTTGAATATCATCTTGTACACTAAGGCGAAAAAATGATCAGACAACCGTGTGATTACTCCTTTAAAGCTGCATTCGGACCACAACTTAAAATATGTGTTCACAGCAGTCTCTGCCAGTGACCATGCCCAATCCAAAACCAGGAACTCCTGTCAGGCACAGACTGCATCTAAGATGTAGGTGGACATGTAAATATCTACATGCATACCTCCGGGCGACTGTCAAGCCTTCATTACTTATTCCTTCAGCTAATGAGCCAATATGCTGGACCAGTTACATGGTTTTCCTTCTCTAGCCAATTGGTCCAGTGTAGCCACCCAACTCTATGGGAAGGTTTCCGTGCTTACTTAGCCATACAGTCGACAAGAAAATATGACCAAGTATTGGTATGCCTTCCTCAGTATCTTTGTCTTGTAGATATGGTTGGGTGTCAACTTGAATCGAGCTAGCTCCTTTACCCAATTCTTCATAATGTCTTTGGAGTTAGCACTGTTGTTGGGTAAGCTGAATGGAGTCTTCATGACCGTCACAGGCTCTGACATCTGATACATATCATCATAATATCGTTCCCGGGAGGTTGCAAGCTTCATCCCACTGACACTGCTCAAGGTCATCATCTTGCGATCAGTGTGAGAGATGATCCAGTGTATCATGTCTGCACATGGGAACGAGGGATATCTGCATGCAATCCAGTACAAGACGGACTTGTGAATGTTAAAATACACTTGATGGTCTTCGAGATCTTCCCCAAAAGTGCCTGCAAATGTTTCATTGACCTCTTACCACTTCAGTTTGATGTCCTTTTCTAGATACAACTTTTTAACTTCATAGATCAGTAGACTAGAGGACACTTGCTCAACTGCTGCTCCAATTGCATTTCCATCAGTGTCCTATAATCATGTTCTCTTGGAAGCCATTGAGATGGATGAACACCTGAAAGATATGGAGACAAGAAACATGCATGGCAAGAAATCTGTTAGCGAAAACCAAAGCAAATTCCGGGGAATGACACAACACATGCCTGGGAAACTGATGGGAAAGATTGCACAATTTCTTCTGGGAGGCTGGGTGACTGGCTGCCAGAACTGCGCAAAAAGCAGTCTGGGCTGTCTGGGAGGAAAGATTGGCGGCTGGATTTGCGCAATGCGCAATCCAGACCGACTGTTGGCTGTTGGGATTGAGCAATGTGAAATTCCATCTGGGTGTGATTGCAGGCTCAAGGAATGCATTGCACAATTTTCTGGGCCAACAATCACTTCCCCTCATGAATGTGAAAAATAGTCCTTGAGGATAGTGCTGGGTAGAAATGTGCATTTCTGGAGAGGAAGGCAGAGCCTTCCTTCCCCAAATTGTGCAATGTTGTCTTAGTGAAGGCAGAGTCTGGGCCGAGGTTGGCCCGACTTGCCGACAGGAAACTGAAAGAAAACAAGATAGTGAATGCAGGGGGACACTAAGTGAAAGTGGAAGTTATTGATATTGCATGCAAACATGAATGAAAGATTCAGCAAACATATCAACATGCATGTGGGTGAAGCGATTCGTCGATTCGGTGAATGTTCGTGCAAAACAATTTCATGCATGTGATAACAGTGAGATAGCAACGAAAACTGAAACAAAGCTAGGACAAGCTAGTATACATTTAAAAAACCACAAGTGTTCAAATAAATCAAGCAAATATCACTCGCACAAGAGAATACACAAAAAGCGACAAACATGCTGAAAAAGACAAGTTGAGGCCACTTACCCTTGAATAGCTGAGCTAGATGTGTCGAAGGGTCTTGGATGTGATGTGGGATGTCAGAGATCCAAGATTGATGTGAAATAATGAGCTTTGATGTGTCGAATAAATAAATTTGGTATCATGATGCGCATGCCAAAAATCTAGGAAAAAGCGACACTTGGAGGAAAGCTTCTAAGACAACTTTGCATGTAACCTCCAGCTGCTAAAAATAGATCCCTGGATCATGGGATGCCTTTTTCATGTTGCCTTTTTCTATTATGGAAAAAAGGAAGCTATGCATGCAAGTCAAGTTTCCTTGTTTCTAAGTGGAACTTGTCAACCGGACTGCTCATGCATGAAGCTGATCAACTACTTGAGAAAAATGCGCATTTCTGGCTAGGAGTTGAGGCTGTTTTCCCAAGAGATTTGAACAATTTCTAGGTAGAGAAGCTGATTGTTGCCCAAATTTGCGCAAATTCTGGGATGATTTGTGTTGGCTTGTTGGGACCTGACCCAGGTTCAGAAGTGATTTAGCCAAACAAATCCCGAAACTACCGGCCCTTTCAGCAACAGTCCGTGGTGCGCAGACTGAGGTCTCACTTGAGGTAGTATGGGAGGGTGCTGGAACCAGGTTTCCACACCCTTGGGATGTCTTGATGATGTTTGGGAAGTTCGCGAACCGATCCTGCGTGCTCGCACTACTCCGCGCAACTATCTGACCTTCACGTAGCTCTGTAAAGAGTGCGAAGAGGTGTAGTCTAGATCCTTGATCCTTACTGCGCTATTATTATAGATCTTAACTTAATTTTGTAGGCCCAATATTATTATCAATCATTCAACATTCATAACAAGTGCGTGCAATCATACACTGTAAGGAGATGCATAAACATATAACAGAACCATAAACATTCAGATCTACGAATAGATGCACAATATTTCAGAATCAACTTAGCTTTTATTAAACTTCTGTTCCGTTACAATCCCAACTCCACCCTATGCACACAACTGCAGGGGTCTGCACACACAGCTGCGGACTCTACCAGGCCTCTGCGCACATAGTTGCAGAGCCTCTTCCTATTCCTACAACCCAAGACTTGGACTTAAAGACTCAGAGCAAATATCGTATTCAAAAACCCATAACTGTTCCGATCAAGGCTAACCAAAAATTGACTTCTACACTTAAAGCCTCGCTCTATTTATACATTTCCATGGTCCGCGGACCATGGGTAGGCTGACACATTCTATATTAAATTACAATATTTTAGGGAGGAGAACCCTAGACTCTCGTGCTCCGCACCCATATTTCGCAGGCTCTTACATCACTTTTTACCAAAATTCGAGCTACAAGCCCCAAAAACCCTATGGGGGGATCCGTTGCCCAATAGGCCCCCAACATAATCATCGTGACTTGTCCCAAGTCACTAGGCTAGTGTGGCAACCCTTGCGTGAATTCCATCCAACTGTGCCTGTGTAGCGTGAAGGTCCGCAACTCACCATGCTGTCGTTGTTTGGATTTCCTCCCTTTCTGCTTCAAAATCATCTGCATCTGAATTGATCCTCTACTATGATGCCGGCCTCTAGTACCTGTGTTTATAGTCTCGTACCTCTGTCTGACTCCTCGAGTCGTGAAGATGTGCCTCGGTCGATTAGTCAGATAGCTTTCCCACTTGTTTAGGGCTTCAGGCGACTGCCATTTACTCTATTAAGAAATTTACTGCATAACATAAATAATTACTGAGAGGAATAAATATAAAAATAACCAGCAACAACCATAGACACATAAACACAAATGTTTATCCGAGAAAAACCCAAATCCGGGGAAAAACCCAACCTAATAAGATCTTATTAGCATTGGCCAAAACCTTGGCCAATCCGACCAAGTGAGCCTTCACTACTCACCTCCAGGTCTTTCATTACAATGAACTCCTTCCAGCCTTTTATAAGCTCCATTACATATAATACCACAGGCAAAATACTATGGGTGCACAATACCATGTGCCCCAAAACCATCACTGTTTAACCTGGTCAACTTTGACTCTATCCTGAGTCAAGTTTACCTAACAATATTTCCCCCTTAAACTTGACTTGGGGTTCCTTTACTAACTCCAGCCAAACCTGCTAAGTGAGACAACCCCGCTCACTCTAGCTCTTACCCCCCTCAGACTTTTTACCGGGGGTATTGTTAACTCGACATCCCCCCTATCACCTAGGTCTAACCCAGACTTTACTGGTGATCACCGAGGGGTACACATGCCTTACCAGGTCTTATAGTAGTATGCCCATTTACATGCAATAATTTTGACTTCATTAACTTTTTTTTGTTTATTGCTGCTGCGATTCTGATCCATCCTCTCTCAATTTGATTTTCTCAAAAACTTATATCAAACCGCTCCAACTGCGAGCCCAACAAGAACCTCGTAGATTCCAGCATCGGTGACCTCACGTAGCAGAAAACAAACAATTTTCGAAGCTGCATGAACAATTTTCTTCTGTTGACCTGCATGCAGCCCACGCCCACTCCATCTTTCAACACGACATAGAACACACAGGAAATATCCCTTATCGATTCCCTACGAAAAAAAGCTCTGAAAAAAATCAGCCTTGAATTTTAATATTACCAAAGGTATCTCTCAACCTTCTTTAAATAGCCGCATGAATCCCAAACAATTTGT
>APFE031733782.1:0-13531 GCA_000404065.3 Pinus taeda
ATATATATATATATATATATATATATCGTGTGGTGCACTAAGGCACTCAAAAAATAAGTGTGTATGTCAAAAAATAGAGTTTGTGTTTCCAATACATTCGAGACACATGTGTCTCAAAAATAGCCAAAAGTAAAGCTAGGTGTCTATAGTGGTGGGTTCTGCTCCCTATAGCAGACCACTGCCCGCACAACTCGTCTCAAGAGCCTGTGGATCCTAGGTGTTACTCCGACTGTATCTCTCTGGTACTCCACTAGGACCTCCTCGATCCCCTTGTAATCTGGGATCTTGTCAGTCAAGCCCTCAAGGTTACGGGCAATCTCCTCCTCTGCATTGCCGCCTGGGTGAACCAGAGCCAGCTCTTTGTTGCCCTCCAGGTCCCTCCGTGCCTAAGGAGCCAGTCCCAAGGATCTCTCTGATCCCACATCTGCAAGTAACATAGAGAAGATATTAAGACATATGCATGATAAAATCCAAAAAACATCATTAAAAACAAAAGACGTAAATAGTGTGGTGTTTGACCAAGCGTTTACCTCCCTTATCCCATTGCTCTCCAGGTGGGAGCAGCATGTTAGGGTCTCCGCAGAAATCTGTGCCCACATACAACCAATCCTCGATGATGACCTTCTGACGATCCAACCACTCTCGAAACAACACTCCCCATGATACTGGTCGGCCGCCACCCCCTCGTGGCATAACATGTGCCCATCGAATGATACGAGTCTCCTGCGGTCCAGGTATATATAGGTCCATGTCCTATAGCTGTAGTGATGGCACCCGATCCAGCATGAGCGGAATCAGAATGGATCTTTAACTGAACAGTTTCGTCTCCCCTCGTCGGCACTTAGTAAGCTGCCTCTCAATGTTAATGGACACTGCTTCGACCCAGTTATACATGGTTGGAGTGAGGTAATCAAGAGCCATTCGAAGATGGGTCTTTGTTCCCTCATGTTGTGCTTGAGAGACCGCCACTCTCGTCACCATAAACATTATTGCGTGAAGAGTCAAATCCCCTACTATCAGGATCTGTAGTTTCCCGCTAGTGGAAGATTTGCGTGCCCCTGGGCACACCTGCTCTATCAACATATCAAGGGTCTCACCGACGACCTGTGCACCCTCTATGATCGGTCTCTCACCGCGACGAGACAAACCAGTCAAAAAATATATGTTCGTTGCATCGAACTCAATGTCCTTGCCACGGATGACAAATTTTCCCTCTATCGAGTTCCATGACCAGATCAGCAACTCGAGCAAGTCAGGCTGTGCTCAAAGGTGTGGTGTAAGGAAAAATTTCAGCAATCCATAATCACATAGAGCTCTTTTTCACTCTAGATTGTTGAATGTCTGTTCGTCATTGTCATCATGGGTTCTTTCTTGCCATACGAATGCCATTTTGCTCTACATTGAAGGAAAAAAATAATTAGAACTTTTTCCATTAGCTTAAAATGCACAATTTATAAAAAATTCAATCTTTACGACGTCGTCGCGGCTGTTTTTTCAAACAGCCGTGATGGCTCGAGGTTAGAGTTCATTTTTTCCTCGATCGTCGCGAGAGTACATCTATCTCTAGCGACGATCTCGACAGTGGTGTGCGTTAGCATGCTTAGTGGTCGCTAAGTTGAGCGGATCTTCCACGACGACTGAGAGGCAGATTTGGAACTAAAAATCCACCCAAAACCACCTATGGAACATGAAATTGACTGAAAAACCATGGAAATGCAACGCAAAAGAGGATTTACTTACCTGGTAGAGGTATCAGACGAGATGGTCGATCACTGATGCCGGAATTAAGCTCGAAACTTTGCTCAGGTTTGCACTCAAAATCACCAAAGGTAAAAACTCAAAGGGTAAATGTAAAAATGAATTACCATGAACCCATTTTATAGTGATTTTTCCAAAATTTTAAAATTTTGCACTATAGGGTTTAGGGTTTTTGTCATTTATTTTAAGTTTTGTTTAGGGTTTTTGAGTTTTTAACCTAACTTCCATATATATGATGTATTTGTATCGAATGGATCTTATGATGTGGTTTTTTGTGCAAAAACAGGGATGGCAGGTACGTTTAATGAGTCATATATGCTTGGTCCATTTTTTTTCTTAAAAGTCTTCTTTAAGCTCTTTTCTGACTTACAAAAGACGAAAAGATTGTCGAGTTTTCCCTTTTAACTCGTTAAACAGAATAAAAGGCGGTCCACTTTCAGCTCTTTTATGATCGTATAAACGTGAAAATATTGCCGTAATTTTGTCGTTTCAAGTTCGAAACCGGTTATGAAACGACATGTCTTCGATCACTTTTTTAGTTTTTTATGTCGAGGTCACTAATTACGAAAAGTTCTCCTTGATCGTAATGGTCAAGCAGTTCTCTCGAGTATTATTTTATACTTTTTTGAAGCTCGAGAGACACAAAATTACGAAAAAGCACCCGCGTGGAGTTTTATTTTCCGTGTATTTTTCAAACTCTCTAAACATGAAAAAGACTCCGAGTTTTCCTTATGTCAGACTTGTTAAACCTTGACGACATTGGACTCGTTGCCATGACGAGACTCGAGCTTCTCCTCTCTAGGTCTTGTTAAACTATTACTAGGTTAGATTCGTCTGAAGGTCGAACTTATATTACAAGCATAGGCTATCCCCTTCAAGCTTGTTTTAAAAAATAATTGGGGTACTCGCCAGCAATGGTGGGGGAAAATTTGGAAGTCATCGTTGGTTACCTACGACAGCTAGTCACTCTTGAACATCAACACTTTTGCTTCTTGTAGGGTTGGGATATCTTCACATTGTCATTTAGCTTTCTAAGGTTTTGGGTTGCCATTTTGCCTCATTCCATCTGATCCATGTTGTCTCCATCAGACCTCTGATCCCTTGGTACCAATATGCTGCCACCCTCTGGAGTCGTGTCGTCGGCATGTTCAAGAGTATAATCCTTCTGCAGTTTGAATCCTTACCTCCTCCTCTAATACTCTGTTTCACCATCTACTACTTGTTCCTTATCTCGCGTCGTTGATGGGGGAAACATTATGGCCCTCCTGCAACGGATCGTCTCCTGTCGACACCAGCTCATTATCCAGGAGATTGGTGTAGAGATCCCCTTCGGTACGTTGGAGCTTGCATGCCTCAATGGCAAGTTCTTCGCACCTGACGACAGACTTCCATCATTGGTCTTCGATTGGGTGATTCCATGAGTGTTCGACTTCAGCTCATTTTTCACCCTTAGTGGATTGTACTGGACAATAGCTTGCAAGCCATTGGCATTATTGGTGGTTTCTCTCGCGCCTGTTAACAATTTTTGTCATTGACCGGTAATCAAGTGACTTTCTATCATGCTCGACTTCAACACATTTGTTCGCATGCTATAATTTGTACTAAGATCGGTTAGGGTTTCAAGACCCTGAACTAAGATTACATATGTTTGGGATGCGTGGATTGGTTCGTGATTACATAAATGACTCTTTGATTAGATGGCTGCGACAATACCTGAGTCTTCATGGATGGATGCAACCATACCTTTATCATTATATATGGTCTTATTAACTGGGTGGCTGCGTCCATACCACAGACCAAGTTTCATATGTCTTTTGGATGGCTGTGCCCATGCCTAGACTACATGTATTTCACTATCAGAGATATCAGTTGTACTTGCGCCTGTAGGTTCTTCAAGGTGGTGTTCCAGTTCGGTCATAGTTTCATAAAGCATTTCACCCCTCCCACTCTCTCGAGCTTCATGCTTTAAGGGGCATCTGTTACACAATAATTTGTCACTGTCCTCATCTCAGTCCCTCTGCTCTGTCATGTGTCATATCTTCCCACTCATGAAAGAAGATTAAGCAAATTCTCTCTGAGGCTGAAAGTTGACCCTTATTCCCTAAGTTTCTACCTCGTCGCGAGTAAGACTTTAATATACATGACGATCCCCTGTCAAAAGCAATCTCATCATGACACCGTCGTAGGTGTACACTTGTTTCCCGCGGCGGTCTAATTTTAGGGCCCGACGTGAGGCTGCTAGTTATTTATTGCGGTGATTGGTCTGCATGCATTGCCTCCTTGCGATGTCATCGTTGAGACTTAGTCTATGACCAGTGACGATCCACATTGGCCGAATTTGTTCAAGCATTCGGCCTTCTAGATGTCTCTAGAGTTGGTTGTTGGGTTTGTTTGGGTCACCCTTCCTCCTCTGGGATGGTGGTTCTGTCTCCTGTGCAACATCCCTTGAGGATAAGCTCCCTCTCCCTCATTTCATGGAGACCCCTTCTCCTATAAAATCACTCACCATTGCTATGATCTGATAGTTCTTTTGGTTGGACAGTGCTGCTGGTTCTTTTGAGTTTAATAGATAACTTTGGTGTGAGTGTGACAAGTGTGGGATTGCCAATAGTTTGCTAAGAGGTCGTGGAGTGCCTAAACTTTGCATTAAAGTTTGTGAGTGAGAGAGAGATATTGCCTATTGGGAGACCCATTTGAGAGTGAATGCTTAAAGAAACATACTGACTGGACCCTCCGAGAAGGCTTGCGACGTCAAGACTTGGTTGTAAGTTTTGCTCTTGATTCATTTTAATACAATCAATGATGATTTCCTATATCTTGTGTACATTTACTTGATAGATTATGATTTATTGACTTTGTAGGTAAATAGATCATTCTTGTTCTCAGTTACATGCTCTGTTGTTTTCTTGTGGTGTTTCAGGTTGATTGCTCATTGAGGAGAAAGAAACGGAAGCTGGAGCAGCGCAATGGAACGTCATCAACCACCGGTTTGAGGTAGGCCTCCAACGATGACTATTTAAGGGAATCAATTGTTGTTTTGTCTTTGTTGTGACTAGACCCACTCTAGGGCTAGAGGGGTTGCCTCTCTCCCCAGAGGGAACACTTTCCTACTTCACACCCCGTAAGCCTTTGAGACTGTTTTCTCCCTTACTAGAAAGTTGCTTTTCATTTGGTTTTGTTTGCTTGTTGGCTTATCATCTTTCTACTTGATTTCTTGAGTGACTGAGTGGTTAGTGTGACTTAAAGCGACATTGAAACTTTGCGATGCGATAAGGCTAAGGAAGCATCCAATATAGTGCATTGAAGAATCGCGATGCGATTTAATTATTGCATATTGCGCTCTCGATAAAAATAAAGTGATAAATATTATGAATACATGCGGTAAAGGGATAAATTGATTACAAAGAAATAACATGATTTGCCAAGATTAAAACTCGTTGTCTCCCCATGTCAGCTCAACACTCATCACAATCGCAACCATGCAAACAAACCTTTTGAGTGTGGCGCTTTAAAACTCCTGATTTGTGATACGCGATTATTACACAAATATTAAAATAATGCAATTGCTGATCGCAAATCGCAAAGTCACGACACCTATTCTACAAAAGACTGTTACAAGACTTGTGACGTGACATATGGTTTCAGCATTAAAGTTTCACGTTGGAAGTTATGGTAAAACATTAAGGAGTAGTTATGGGTAAGTCCTTTGAATATTTCATCCGTGATAGCTAAGTACAATATAATATCTCATGCATCTAATGTGCTTAACTGTGTTTGGTCCGTAATTCGTATTATCTCTTCTCAAGTTTTTTGACTGTTAGGCTCCTCTTTCTCATTTTGCAGCACTGATTGAGAATCATAAAATTGGGCAAGATGTCTAAGAAACCTCGGAAGGCAAAGGCCCTCATTGTAGAGGAAGAATCACCAACAAAATTGGTGGTCATTACAGATACTACCTGTCTAAACCTTGGTAAAATCTCATGGGAAGGCATCTATGCTTTACTTGAAGCAGAAAATCCAATGGAGATAGAAGAAGAAGCAACAACAGATGGAACCGATCGAACATAAAGCACACTCAATGATTTGGCCAGCTCCTTCCTCCATAAAATAGCAGCCCGATCCAAAGTGTTACCATATAATGATCTCGTGAGATGGGTAATTGAAAGTATTCATATAACAGACAGAGATTTTTTCACAGCCAATGGGAGGATGTTCGGGACATTCAATCCTGAAGATGTCAAGAAGATGTATCACTTGTCGGATCCCCAATGACACTACAACAAGGCATTTCTGGAAGCTTTCGCTAAAGAGAATGACATTGACTTAGACCCTATCAAACAGTGGAGACATTTTCCAAACAAGCATAAAGACGAATCCTTGGGTATGTACTCTGTGGACTCCTTAGCATCTCCATATTGTTATGTTGCTACAATGGTATGTAGGCTCTTTGGAAGCCCAAATTCTGCTAGGTTTTCTATAGAAATGTTCCCATTAATAGAAGCAGTAGTCAACTCTTTTATTATGGATTGGGCAACCATTCTATTAGATAAAATGGTCAGTCAAATATTAGATTATAGAAGAAACAGATTTGTCACCACCCTAGTCGTGCCCCCATTTTATATGAGCGCTTATATAATGGACACAATCTGTTTTAATTCTGATTTTCCCATTTTGGGTTGGAAATGGACTGTTCAAGATCTAACCACCATTCATATTTATCATAAGTATCTATGGAAGTCTCACTACAAGAATCATATATACAGAATTTTCCATGGTTTTGTTTTACCTGTTCATCAAGCCATTTTTAACAAACCTGCTCCTCGGGTCTTGAACGAAGCCAACATTGACTTAATTTCAATCGACAGTTGGTTCGGGGAGGAAAATTTCACACATATTAGGGTTTTTGGGAGTATTACAGACCCTCATGTCCTTCCACTCTATATCCCAGACAAGCTATTAGCTAGGGAAATAACATACCAGATGATGGAAAAGGGGATGACTAGAAACCTTAAAGACTCTAAAAAACAAGTGTGGCCTCCATTTCCCCTTTGTTGTGGCACTTACACATTGCATGATTTTAAAAATGCTGAGAAAGAAGCAGAGAAAACTAAGGACCTGAGTCTAGCAGTGATTTCTAAGAGACAGTATGATCCAAATAAGGTCACTTACAATTTCACCAGTCAGGTGAAAATTAGCAAATTTATCCATGAGGAGGATGAGTTTGATGATTTATTCACTTATACAGAGTTATTCTCACAAGTAACTCATCTGGAAAGATTAAAACTTGGAGCCGTAAAGATGGATAAATTCATGGAATGCAGGACACACGGGTTACAGACATTGCGTCTAGATTTATTGAATACTACCTCTACTGTTTAGCAAGAAGAGCACAGCGGGGAGCAGACTATTGAAGAGATTTCCGGGGAAGGGCAAACAATTGAAAAAACCAGTGGACCCCTTAGCACAGATGTTAATATTGACCCCAGCTTGATAAAAGAATGGGAGCAGTTTGATCAACAGATCAAAAGCCAGAGCGACCCCCAAAATAGTATCGCATCAGCATCGCCCGCAACACAACAACCCATCGTTACTGAGAGTGCGATTGAAGGGAAACCCAGTATAGAAATAGCTCAGAAAGAGATTGAAATAATCCCTAAAAATCCTTTAAGTGAAATTACATTAAATATTGAGGAGATACCACCTTTGGATGTATTTTATAGCCCAAAGCACAGGGCTGTAGTCAAGAAACAAAGAAAAAAGAGGAAAATTGACCAGACATCATCCACAACTCCTCAATCGAATTCATGAATGTTATATGGAAGGATTCAGAGGTCAATCCTTCTGAGGATTTGACTAAGTTATCCTAATTTGCAGGGGCATACACAACTGCCACAATTGATAAGGACACTGAGGTTAATCTATTAATCAAAGAGAAAGATCAAAGGATTTCTCATCTTGAAGAGCAAACAACACTAGAAAAACAAAATATTAATCGGCTTAAGGAACAGTTGGTCGAAGAAAAACAGAAGAACGAGCAGCTTAAAGTCCAATTAAACCTGGAGAAACAAAAGATTGACCAACATGCCATCCAGAAACAACAACAGTTGTCCCAGCAGCTCGAACAACTTCAATTGACACATCAACAAGGAATGAAGGCTAAAGAGGAGAAAATCTCACAGCTACAACTATATACAGAATAATTCAGAGATTATCATGAGGTTGAGGAATTTAAGAAGGAAGCCCTAGAAGAAAATAAGGCCTTATCGCAACAACTCAATCTACTTTGCCATAAAATATCACTTGTTGACCCATTATGCATTATAACTACATGCTGATCGATCAGGCAGTTAATACCAAATTAGAATTTAAGGACGCAGATGACAAGGTCACAAATTTCCTCTCTTGGCAAAGCACAGTGGAAGGTAGAGCTGCTAAGCTACTGAAAATTCAAGAATCGCATAAAGAAGTATTGTTTTCAGAATGGGAAACACAGTTAATAAAGGCAGAAAGGGCTACTTCCAGGGCCAGAGCTATAATTGACAATGTGATAGAGCTGGAAAATGATAATTTATATGGAGTCAATTTGATTTATGATTGTTCCCCTAGAAAGCTCCCAAAAGCGAAAATGTTAGAAAATAAATGGAAGCAGGATTTGGCCACCAAAGAAGAACAACTCAGCAGAGTGCAAAGCCTTACTTGGGATGCATATTGGTCCTTTTTGGTTAAGCCACACAGTCAACAGATGACCATCAAATGCCTTGCTGACGCTGTTGATTGCATGGTGCCCAAGCTTTCAGATGCCACGTACACGAGACAACTACATTCTAGGATGAGTCATCCTCTGGAAATTCAAAATATGCTCTCAATTTGTCAATTGTGGATACAGGAGAAGAAATATATACAATGAATATTTTCAAAGGCAATTGCACTACTATGTTTCCAATTCAAATCCGAGATTTTAATGCTTACAATTCCAAAAACTCTAAGCTATTTTTGTTGACAATTTTTTTTAGTTCTATTATATAAACCCTTTCATGCTATTGAAGAAGGGGTCCTCAATTTGTACAAAAAACTAGACTTGAGAAGTTGCCCTTCTTCACTTATATTATTTATTTATTTATTATTTTTTTTTCTTATGTGCAGTGGATCAAGGTTTCAAATTTTTGTGAAAGAACTTTTTCAAGACCTACATTTTTGTATCTCCTGGAAGTTTCTGGAATAAAGAGGTGGAACCAGAATGTTATTTACATATCAAGACTCAAATTCATGCGATATTTCTATCACTGTTCTTTTTTGTCTTGATTTAATTAGCATTTCATTTAAATTGCTATTATTGATGTATTCATACACTTCAAACAATTCTATATTGAGTCACTTCTAGACGATTTAGAATTGTTACATTAGAGATATATGCAAGCAATAAATATTACGATTTCATGCGATATGTTTTTATAATTACTTTGTTTAATTTCTTAAACAAAGTAATCATCATTAAATGCATCTTTCTATGGATAAGTAAATCATCTATATGATTGTTTGTCTGCTAGGAATTATCAGGAATCACATTGTTATAAGATTAGCCTAGTTATGTAGGTATATTTGTATATTTTAAAGTCATATATAAAACCATCTACCACCTTCAATATACATTTTGAAACACTCATTCATTAACCAACACATTATTGGGAAACTAGTTCCATAACCCCCAATCGGAGCCACCATCGCAAATGGAAAAGGAGTTGTACTAAGGTCTGGACTGGGTGGTTATCCCCCAATGTTGGTGCTACAATTTTAGAGGCATCAACATTTTTTGTTCTAGAAGGACGGCCAAACTGTGAATGGCGAGTAAATATAAATCCACTGGCCATTCTAAGAGTAAAACTCCCTCACCATATCCTCCAACTTCTCCTTCGCATTCTAAATCTCCTATTCTTAAGCGAGAAGTTGAAAAAAAATAATATAACACCCACTGCTGAAATCCTAAACACACCAGATAATTATTCTCTTGAACCCCCTGAAGTACAGTCTTTGATTTATAAAGTACAAGGGTTTTCGATATCCCAAGAAGAATATGAGTTATCCCAAGGTAGTGTGACTTCATAATATATCCCATCGCAACTGCTTACTATAGCGAAAAGTGAAAAACTTGGTATTCCACCAGTCGAATTTCCTCTACCAAGTCGAAAAAGGGCTAGGAAAACACCATCAGAATCTAATAGTGAGACTTTGTCATCATCATCTATTCCATCCATACCATTACAAGATCATCCATCCCTTTCCGAACTTCAGATCATAGTTCAAACAGGTACATGAACTTCAACATCCTCTACCCAATCACTTTCTACCCCTTCATCACGATTTTCTATTGTTAGCTCCACAATGGCACATAATCAACCTCAACCAAGGCCATGGACCAATCCAGGAGCTGTCAGAATACCTGCACCTTTGATCCAATTGCTAGCTCATCTTGAAAAATGGTTACCAAAATTTAATCCTGACATTGGCTTATTAGCAGAAGAACATATAAATAATTTCATGTTATCAATCAACTTGAATGGAGTAACAGAAGAAGATGCTGTTGTTAGACTATTTCCATACACTCTACAAGGAGCAGTAGGATCATGGTACTTTTCATTGCCACCAGGTTCTATCAATAACTGGGATGCTTTCCAGGAGCAATTTCTAACTAAGTTTGGAGATGATAGGTCTACAGCAACTCTGATCAATGATCTCTCCAATCTTAAATCCGAATCAAAGGAACCCATCAAAGACTTCAACTCATGCTTCAATAAGCTGTTGAATAAACTTTCTTGTGACATCCAAGCCTAGTGAGGAAGTCCAAAATGAATGGTATATCTCTGCCTTGCCTTCAAACATAGCCATTTTTGTTGATAGGGATGCTAAACCAACATTAGCAGAAAATATGAAGGAAGCAATCGATGTTGAAAAACATATCCTAGCTTTGGAAAAGAAAAACGCTATAGAAGAAAGGAAATCCAAAAAAGTTACCTTTAGAGATGATTCAAAGAAGAAAGCACTCAAGGATCCATATGACATGGAAGGTTTACAAAAAGTTTTTAAAAATATGTCAAATGAAATGGTTGAAATAAAAAAGTAGGTAGCTCAGACTTCTACCAAAAAACCTTTTAGGAACTTTAAAATAAATCAGCCCACTGATCCTAAAACACCTAATTCTATATCTAATGTCGAATCTGATCTGGAAGATGATGAAGATGAATATACAATTTTATCAGCTAAAGAAACAGAATAAGATGAAACAGTTGAATGTCATGAAATGTGGGACTTTATCTTACCCAATTCTGATAATGAAAGTGAACAGGAAGCTCTCCCAGTAAATACCAGAAGCAAAAGTATAGCTGAGACTAATCAGGTAAATTCTAAGAAGAAAAACTCAAATCCTGTTACTAAAGACAAAACTCCCACGAAGAAAACTCCAGTTGTACCTCCCTGCAATCAACCATCATCCTCCAATCCTCCCTCATCATCTAAAATGCTAGTAGTTTCAGATTCCATGGATTATAACATTGTGGAAGATATGAAGAAGAATCGAGCAAATATTTCTTTGCATGAACTTAGCAAGCTCAAACATCAACAAAAGTTGCCGCTCAAAGAATTAAATGTCTTACCTTCTTCTCCTCTTCCAACTAGTGTATTATCCAAGGCTGCTAAAGGATCAGGTAAGCCACCATTTGATAAGGTAGATGCTATTGATGCTTTTTTAATCGGGGACAGGTCAAATTCTCATACTCCTCCTTTTCTCTTGACTTATTAGATCTACAACATAAATTTGCACAACTGCTTGATAGATTCAGGGGCTTCATCGAATATAATGCCAACCTCTGTTTGCTCCAAATTGAATATTGAACCCCAGAAGTTTGAAATTCACATTGTTCAATTATATCGAACGAAGGTACAAGTTTTAGGAGTGATAAATTCAATTACTATTAGATTAGCAGCTGATCCCAGGGTTGTCCAAATAATTGATATATTAATTGCTGACATCCCTGAATTTTACAGTTTGATCCTTCGCAGAGATTGGTCCAAAAAAATTCACGTTACATTTCGACTAATTGGTCTCACATGTGGCTTCCCTATAATGGGAAACCAAATCAAATCAGAATATATCATGAAAAACATTTGACTCATACAGTAACTGAGTGTGAACAAGAAAATCAACCTGTAGCCTTCAATAATAATATTCTCGGAAACTATTCGGCTCAGTCATTTTTTGAGAATTTTAATGCTCAACAATCTCCTTTTCCTATTAATAGTGTCCTATCACAATTTGAAAATTTCTCTCATACCTGAATACTCAAAGTGTGTTAGTGTTGTAGATGAACTGTAAAGAAGACATGTAAATAAGCTTTATTTTGGGTCTTTGTATTTTTATGGATCAAAAATCCAATGGCGGTGCAGGAGCAGGATGTATTTTAGTTAGTCCAGAAGGTAAAAACGATGTTATCAAGTAGATTTTAGAATTTGAGTGTACCAAATAACACTGCAGAATATGAGGCCATGGAATTTCAGGGCCTTTAAATAAAGCATAGGTCGAATATCCAATATCTCTGAAAGTATTTGGTGATTCCGAAATTGTCATTTAATAAGTAAGAAATACTATCCATTTGTCCTCTCGAGTCATCTAACATTATCAAGTTTACTTTGTTCAAGATCTCATCAACTCATTTCTAAGCATTTGCAGTTCTCTATTCCTAGATCAATAGAATGCAGCAGCCGATCTTTTGGCTAATGTTGCTTCTAAACTCCTTCCATCCAAGGGTTATAGTCCAGATAGATTTTCAATTGAATTAATTTTTCGATCATCTATCCCAGATAATGTCACCAATTGGCGTGTATTTAATCACCATGAGGATATCTTAAATTTCTTGACTTCTGAAGGATCTTATGACGAGAAAATTATTGATGAAAGCGATCACGATCTTCAATTAAAACAAAGACTCAATGATCTGTGGTCAAGCTAGAAGATCTTTATGATATTAATGATAGATTCAAAAAGGTCACTAATGCAAAACTTCAAAGTTCTACTTTAAGGTTTGAATTAGTAAATCTTGGCACTGAGGCCAAACCCTAGAATGTCAATATAGGACTTGGACTTTCATCAGAGGAAAGATCTGCTTTCATCAAATTATTAAAAAAATACAAAAATGTTTTCACTTGGAATTATGAAGATCTGAAAACTTATGATAACTCTATCATTCAACACACAATTCCAATGATTTTTGATGAGAAACCTGTACAACAGAAGCTAAGGAAAATTCACCCAAATCTTGAAAGTCAAATCAAAGCAGAGTTGAATAAACTCCTTAAGGCTAAAATAATCTTTCCTGTCAGACATTCTAAATGGGTCTCAAACTTAGTACATGTAAGGAAAAAGAATGGTGATATTAGGATTTGTATAGATTTTAGAAATCTCAACAAAGCATGTCAGAAAGATAATTTCCCATTGCCAACCATGGAAAAGATAATTCAATCAGTTGCTGGCTCAGAGTTAATGTCTTTTCTTGATGGTTTTTCACGATATAATCAGATACTAGTACATCCGACGATAGATTAAAGACTACATTCCGGACTAAATGGGGAACATATGCTTATCAGAAAATGCCTTTTGGTTTGATAAATGCTGGAGCTACTTTCCAACAAGCCATGGATATAGCCTTCAAAGATTTGATCAATAACACAGTTGTTGTTTACTTAGATGACATAACTATCTATTCTAAGAAAAGGACCAATCATC
>APFE031733800.1:2569-22725 GCA_000404065.3 Pinus taeda
GGAGTTTGCTCCTTTTGAGATGTTTGCCGAACTTTGCTCCTGCATTCAGATTCTTCATGGCCAAAGTTGTTACAGATTGAGCATTCTATTTCATTTTCAAGAAGAGAAAAGTTATTATAGGAACGTTTCTTTATCCCTGTCACATTCCTTTGATTTCGTGCTTCTCTAGTCATGATGGTTTTGTAAGCAACACATTGAGCAGCTTTGTGTCCAAAATTATGACATGAGAAACATTGACCATTAAAGAAGTTCCTATGATTATCAAATCTATTGACCTAGTGAATGTAGTTTCTATTGATATTCATATTTGAAGTAAATTGAGTATGATTTACCTAAGGTTGGTTGTGGCTTCTATTCATCCTTGAAGCAAATTAAGCCTGATTTACCTGGTGATCTCCTTTATGCCTTTGCTAACGATTGTCATATTGTTCACTGTTCTTTGCTGTATCAAGATAGCTTTTAGTGGAGGTTGACAACTTCTGTGTTTGAGATTCTTCTTCAGTATATCCAAGACCTGTCTTTATCAAAGGAGAATGCTGCACTTTGATAATTTAATTTATTTTTTTTGATCCTTTAGCAAATCTAAGATTGAGAGATTTTGTTTTCTCAAGATCCTTTCTTAGACCCACAATTTCACATTCTAGTTTTTCGTTGTGTTTTTCTTTTTCAACAAGTTGGTATGTCAAGGTATCTATAATCATATTCTTTTCTTCTAAACTGATTTTGAGTTTAGATATTTCTTCATGAATGTCATCTTCTTCTAAAGCATCCCAAAAATTATCATCGTCATAAGCCATTAGAAGTCTATATTCATTACTATTTTCATCTTCATCACTATTTGATAAACCATCGCTATCTTCATGACTATAGTAACTCTTTTTACATACACTTTGTTTTATATTCCATTTTGTAGACTCCTTCCCTTCATCATATTTATCTTTATGAGGACATTTGGCAATATAATGACCGACTCTACCATAGGCAAAACATTTGAAGGGTAGTTTACCTCTAAATTTCCGGAACCCTATTGAAGCTTCTTGACAAAGTTTACTTCATCTTCTTCTTCTGAAATATGTCTTGATTCATTGAGTTCTTCCTTTCCTTTTGCTGAAGCTTTAAATACAACTTCTCTCCTATTTGATGGGCCTCCTTTTCTCATCTCAAAGGCGGTTAAGATTCCATGCAGCTGTGTCATCATGACAGTTTGTAGATCCTACTTTTCTTCTATGGTAGATACTTTTGATTCAAATTTAGCAGACAGGGATCTTAAAATTATCTCAACTAAGGTAACTTCCTTTATCTCTTCACCCAGATTCTTCATACAATTAACAACCTCATCTATACATAAGAAGTAACCACCTATACTTTCATCATTGTGCATCTTAAGAGTTTCATATTGAATTCTAAAAGTTTGCAGTTTAGCACGTTTTACTTGAGAGTATCCTTCGTAGCTTAGAACGATTTTGTCCCATATTTCTTTTGATGATTTGAGCTACATAAATTTGAAAAACTCTGACTGTGATAGACTTCCCAATAATGTATTGACAGCCCTGGCATTGGTTTCATATTGCATTTTACCTGACGTATATGTAGGAATTGCTCATGGAAATGTATATCCTCCTTCTACGATTTCCCAAACATCCATTCCAAGTGATTGTAGATAGGTTGTGGTTCTTATTTTCCAATAAAAAAAGTTTCTCCCATCAAATATTGGTGGTCTGATGGATCCCATGCTTTCTTGATTGCTCATGATGATGAATCTCTCTTCAAGCGATCAAGCTTCTTCTGAAGGACCTGCTCGGATACTAATTGTTGGAAATAATACTGAGAAGGGGGGTGAATCAATATTATCAGATCAATAATTCAATTTCCCAAATAGATTTGTATATGCTACTTCAGCTAAGTGAACTAGTGTGTATACGCGACTGTACTTATAGCAACCAGCGTATATGCAGAGAACTTTTGATTTACCCAATTTATCATGCATTGAACTTTAACCAGTATATTAGAGATTTATTAGATAGTGCAGTAAAAGTAGAGAAAGCATCACACATAAGAAACACACATGAACACCAAGATATAAGATGGAAACCCAATGTGGGTGAAAACCACCTGCTTCTGTTGTCTCTGTCTTCTTCTAATAATAAGAAAATTTGATTACAATATTGTACTGGTGCAGACTTATACTAGTACATAGGCTTCTACCTGTAAAAGGTTACAACCTTCTCTCATTCTCCAACTTCTACTTGAAGGGAGCTACAACCCCCTAACTCTTGTACTATCCAATATGTTTACTAGTACATAGGCGGTGACCTATAGAAGGCTACGACCTTCTTTCTTCCTCCAAGGACCACGTTTCATAAATTTTCAGACTAGATCCATCAACAACATCATAACTACAATTCATTCATCAAATATATATGCATAAACCAATCAATGAGACTTAATCATCACTTTCTGAATCAACCACAACTGAATCAATCAATCACTTTGACAACCCATTATTAAATCACAATCAATATGATCATTCAGAATACTGTCACCAGAGTACAGTAACCAGAACCCAAACCAGAACCCATAACTCTGCAACAACAAATAGAAACAACTGAAACATACTTTATAAGGTATACGCTACTTCCATGTGTCTAACCTACCTGTATATGTGCCTTTCTCAAAGCCAACCAATGTGTACATCTGCAAATATTAATTCATAATTCTGTAGCTATTACAGACTTCAGTTCTACCCAAATCATAATATTTACAGAATAACACATGCGTCAGTATTCAGATCTAGACTATACATGATCAAACCACATAATGATAATTCATTTCAAGCCTTAAGATCTCGATCCATCATTAGATCTTATCCTTTATCAACCGCTAAGGTTCATCCTTGGTTCATTTCAATCACAACACCATAAGCCAATAACCTACATACTAGATCTCACGCTTCATCAGATATTAGATACTTGCATACCTAGCCTAATGATCTTCTCCTCCTTTTATAGTTTTAGGACTTTCTCAATAACATGGACCAAAACCACTTAGGATCGATACCTTGGACCAAATACCTAGGGTCAATATCTTGGACCAAATACCTTGGACCAATACCATGGATCAAAATACCATGGACCAAATACATCGGACCAAAAACTTAGTTTTCTAAGGTATACGTGTTTTTCCTCTGTGAAGGTGCATGTGTACGTATACGGTACTTGTTGTCAGTGAAACTGCGTGTATACATAGCTTGGTCAAAGTGAACTTGTGTATACCTCTCTTTCTTCATTATGTGTAGTCTGATCTATAATTCTTTGCTGTTAACCTGTTGTACTGTGATCTTTCATCTGAGTGAGTCACCATCAAGGACAACACTTGTATCATAATGCCAATAATCACTTACATGTTCATAATGATAACCATCAAATTTTTAAAGGAACAATGTGATAAATTGATCCCAACCATGAATAGAGGTAATTGGAAGAGATGGACACTAGTTTTTGGCTTTTCCTGAGAATGTAAGAGTAAAAATCCTGCATAGAATACCTTCATCAATATCATGAAAAGTAGAATTTGGAAATTTTTGAATAGATTGTAAGGCATGATCATATGGAGAAGTATTCCTCTTACCATTAAACTTCACCTTTGACAAGTGTCCTACTATTTCTAGCGGAGTATTAGCAGATGCACGTCTAGAGATACAACTCCAAATGGGAAGTTTAAGAGGAGTCATTATTAATAAAATAAAAAATTTAAAATACAGAAACTCCAAAAGCCAACAAGTCTTCAATCCCTCCTTCTAGTGCCAAAAATGTTGACGGCTTGAAAATATCTACCTACAACATTATAAGGGAGACCACTAGGTTGGGAACTTAGAGCAGCTCCTTTTTCGTTGAAATGGTGGTACCGATTAGTTAAACTAGGTTCACTTACCTTCTCTCTATCTCCACTATCTTAAAATATGACTTTCACCTACCAATAGAGAAGAAACATCATATTGGCCTTCTTGTTGATCAAGTAAGAAAGTGATCCTTAAGTTGATCCGGGGCTCAACTAAGCCACAACTAAAGTTTGCCTCCTTGAGAGAGGACTTGATGCAAACTAAGATGTAGATGCATAACTAATATAAAACATGAAAACCCATTCTCTAACTAGAATGGGATAGCCTATCTGAGAACAATTTCACTAAAACAGGGGGGAAGAACTAGCATAATTCATCATGTGATTTTGTATTAATTAAAGGAAGTAGTTCATATTAACTAATATAAGTGAAAGTAGAATAACCTACAAATGAATGATAAATAGTTGTCAGACACCATAGGAATACTTCAATGAACTAGGATTGATTGTGATCTCATTCTACCCTGCAACAATAGATTTAACAAAGTTTCAACAACAAAATATCAATGACACAACAATAGTGCAAATATTGAAGAAATATAATACTATTTAGAATAAATGTTAGAACCAAAAATGAAACTTTAACTATGAGCCAATAATCCTACATTTCAGAAATAGTACACAAGAACAAGAATCAATTAAAAACATGTTAAAGTTATATTACCACATTTCTGAGAGTAGCTCTGACCTTAATAAAACTACCTGTAATAGTGAAAAGAAATTATAGCAGAGCCATAGATCCTCTACAATCTCTACAATAAAACTCTCTGAATTCTACAATAGTGCAAAAGGATAAATCGAATTATTACAGGGCCCCCTATGTGTGATCATGATCACTTATAAGATTGAATATAGTGGTATTTATATATATTTATAGAGCTAACAGTCTCCCCTGATTCTCTTGAGAAATGGAAAGTCGAATCTGGAAATTGTTGCGATGAAGTGATTTTCTTTAGTTGAAGGATTGATTTGTTGCCCACATGTTGGCCTTTTCAGCTTTTGTTACAACAATCTTCCTAGTTTAGAACTGCATTGTTGATTTCAAATTATTTTTTGTTGATAACCACTAAGCATATTGGCCAACAAGATCACGCTCTTCATGGTATTAGTCTTTGTTTAAGCTTTTTCTTTAACTTCCTTTGTCTATTTTGGTTTAGATATCAACATGTGGTTGAGTGGCTATTGATCAAATGATCTATTCGATTCAGCCCAAGAGTTTCATAGAACAAGAGTGACACGTGGCAAAAGCTGAGTGGTATCACCAATATCGAACTGTTACTTCCTCCTTATCAACCCTGGGTTCATCCATGTTTCAAAATACAACAAAGCAGTGAATTCTATTATTAAACTTAGATGAAAACCAAATTGAAAACTAAACAAAAAAAATTCTTGCAAAACCATTGAAATAAACTATTCAATTATTATAAAAATGGCCCCATATGGAAGTGGAAAGTGGCAAGAATCATATGGTATCAAAGAAAACATCATCACAAATTTCAAAATGAGACAACACAAAACATGTATGGTATTGGGTAGCTCTGATATGAAGTGGATGAAAAATCATATTCAACTCTTTTTGATAACTATATCGGGTCTGTAATATCAGAGGTTTGATATTAGATGTTTTATAATTGCTTTGATTAAAAATGTTGATATTAAGGAGGATGCAAAATTCTGATTAGATCAATGTCAATATCTATATCAAGTCCACTTATCAGAAGGAGTATGTCGAATGTTGGAGTGAAGGCCTATCAAAGTTCGAAGGTGAATGATTACCGAAAGTCATAGGTTATATGATATTAGAGTTCGGCATAGTGATATATCAGAGTTCGGAGGTCAGGGAAGTATGATATCATAGATTTTAAGGTGTAACACATAACAAAAGTCCCAATATGGGATTCTCCGATATATTAAGGGAGTGGGTAAAGTTTATGTTATATGCATTATTTGTGTTAGTCCTCCGTCCAATAAACTACGACCACTGATGAATGGGGCCATGACTTATGATATCAAGGATTTTTAAAGGAATCTTCTGATATCGTTAATTTTTGGGGTTCTTATATGCTATAGCCACTTTTCAAAAATACCTCATATGCTTTATAATATAAGCCAAAGCCACTTTTTGTAAAATATAGCCATTAATAATAACAATGAAGATCTTGGTCTCGGGGGCTATGTTTTATTCGTTAATATAAGATGTTTAGAAAAACTTATTTACAAAGTTTATTAACAAATAAACTTAATCCAACTTATGCAAAACATAAAAATAAAACAAGTGTAAATAAAAGGAAAAATTGACTTGAAATGATGCAATCACACTCAAAGCCCTCATGCAATGCAAAAAATGGTCCCCATGTCTATAATCATAGAATAAAATGGGGGTGTTGTGTTTTGACTACAACACGAGGCAACAAAAAATCTGGCTTTACTGCAAACCACAGTCCAGTTCAGGGGTTACTAGGCCATGTGTTCTATCATTCACAGATCCACCTCTCTCAGATTTGAATCCATCTAGCAATCCAGCTCAACCAAAACATGAGAACCCCATCAAACCATGTTTATCCAGAAATGGCAAGACTAGGCTGAAAACACCATCACACCTGGAAAAACACATGCCATAACAACAAAAGAAGCTCATGCAATACCATTCATACCAAATCTAGCAAGGAAAACACACATGCAAATCAATACCTACAAAGAATCCTGTTGTAGCTACTTGATTTTGCTCTTCCCTACTTTCTCCTTCCTTCCTCTTGGCTCCTTTAACTTTCTTGATCCAATACCAAAGTGCTCCAAGAAAACTCAAAGTGTTCAAGAGTATTAGAGAGAGAGAATAATGAGAGAGCTCCGAAAATAAACTGAAAAATGTTTTAGCAAAATCATGCTAACTGTTCCACAGAAGCCTTTTTATCAATTAGGCCTCTATTTCCTTCATTTTCCTGGGGAGCCCAGGGAGTGGTAGGTGGTATGAGGGGTGGGGTGCAAACTCACAAGGGTGTGACACATAAGGTGGTGGAAACTGTTGACTTTGGACCCCCTGCCCCCCCCTCACCCCCCCTTGGGATTAATTTCACAGGAGGGGGGGGGGGGGGGGGGGGGGGGGGGAAAAGAGATGAGGGTCATTGGATCGGGAAAAGTTAGCGAGGATGGGTGATAGATGGTGGGTAGATTTGATTTGAAAATAAGATCTTATACAATTATTAAGGTATTACAGACTCATGTGCATGGATATGCCTATGTTACTTTGTGCAATGGATCGATAAGATTGTGAAATACATAGACAATGAAGAAGTTAAAGAAACATAATAAACAACACACATAAACACAGCAAGTTTAATATGGAGTTCACCCAAAACTCCTGGGCTACATCTCCTAGTCCAACCTTCAGTGGTGGCCTCTCTATTATGTCTTTGGAAGCAGAGTTTTACAATAGTATGAGCTCAATTTGAGTCTCACACACATGACAAATACAAAAGCAAGAGTTTTGCTTGAACTCCTCAAGCCTCTCTAAGTAAACAGACTCTCTCTATCACTCTCTGTCTCTATCTTTGCTCTATCTCAACACTGCTTGCAATGTTTTCTATCAATCTGTAGCTTTAAAGCCAATCTGCACTGACTGCTCATTTCCTCTTCTTGGGATTTCTGGCTCCCATCCTCTGTCTACTCGAATCCCCCTTTTTGGCATTAAATAATCATTACTAAAGTTTTTAGGGGAGGTGGACACCTGTTCTGCAACGGAAGAGTCCATCTGGCCATTGAAATCCCTGAAACAACCATTCTCTATTTACACAGAGAAATGCCTTCAAACTCAGGAAAATCCACCAACATGTAGTTTTTTGGACTTCAAATATTCATAAATGCACCCTATTCTCCTATCGAGTCCACCTAAGATTGCTTATCGCATGTCGCAAATGTCCATTCCATGGTTTCCCTTTGTATTTATAAAATACATTAAAATATCACACAAATCCCATAACAATGGCTTTAGCTAGATTTGAAATAATATATATTTTCATTCGCAATCCTTTTGGGTCTGGGTTTCATCACATCAGCGCTTCTCGTCGTATTTCATTTAATAAACGAAATACACGAAAACATATAGAAACTATCGTTTAGTGGATTTGAAGTTATATAGAATATCGTTTATAATTCTATCGAGTCTGGCTATCACACGCGCATATATATGCCCACTCCTTTGTGTGGCTCCAATGCAACTTTGCAATGCGACTTGTCACAGTTGCATGTCACATGAGCCCCGATTCATGGGTAAGTGCTCCCACTATAATTTGTCGATGCGATATGGCGGTGCAAAGTGGGCCTTCGATCTGCATGCTTGATCGATGGCCCTCATTGACCTCACCAATCACTATCACAACATTTAAGTGAGTGCCTCCGATAAACTCCAATCGCCTCCACCAATTTGCGATTTCCTGATTGGATTTGGACAGTTGATCGACTAGATCCGACAGCTCCTGTGCGTTGTTCCTTTCTCCACCGATAAGCATATTTTTTGATCATTTCTTTGTGTTTCTAGCTGCCGATAGTTTTTCCCACCTATTCTAAGGGGTTTTCCTCATGCGATGGTTTTTCTCTTTTAAATGATTTCGAAGACTTAGAGAGTTCTTGGATCCATTTTGGATCACGCCTTCCCACTCAAAAAAAATTTGGACCACCAAAAGTTGGTTTTCAAGCATTGATCAAGTGAGGATACAGCTTCCTCACTTGTCAAATTTCCATCCATAGTGCACTGCTTGGTTTTGAACCTTTGAGTCCAATTCTTAGGTACTCAACATCCCCTTTGCACGTAGTTCTCACCTTCCTGTCCAGAACTGTATGTTCCTGCAACTCATTGAGATACTCAGGCAACAAATCATCAATAGAAGGCCACTGACTTTGCTCTTCGGGATCTTCAATTAATGAAGGTTCAAACAGTCTTGAATTTTTTGCATTAACCACTGAATAGATGTGCATGTAATCTGGAAAATCAAGGCAAAAATCATTCTCACCAATTTTTTGAAGTATCTTGAAAGGCCCATACCTTATTGGCTTCAACTTCTTTCCTTCACCTTACATTTTGTCTTTGTTGATGTACAACCAGACTTGATCACCAACTTGGAAGCTATGCTCAATTCGATGCTTATCATGCCTTGCCTTGTACTTGGCCTGGATTTGTTCCAGTTGTTCCTGCACTGTCTGGTGAATTTCTTGGATCTGTTCAATGAACTTGGTTTCTTTGTCCACATCACTATGTCCATCATCCGCTATGTCTTTACTAAAGACAAAATCCAAGGGAGACTTTGGTGTAAAACCAAAACAAGTATGAAAAGGAGATCTTTATGTAGAAGAATGTTTAGCATGGTTGTAAGCATGTTGCACATAACACAAATGTTCATTCCAAAGCTTGGGATTCTTGTTGCAATAGCCCCTGAGCAACTAGATCAGTGTCCTATTGACTACCTCGGTTTGGCCATCTGTTTGTGGATGAAAGGCCATGCTCTTCTTTATTCTAGTTTCCATCAGTTCCCACAGACATGACCAAAACTTCCCAACAAATCGAGAATCTCGATCAGATACAATGGAAGTGGGTAACCCAAAATGAACCCATACATGCTGAAAGAACAACTTCACTATTTATTTAGCTATAATATGCTTGTTACAAGGTATAAAAATACACATTTTGCTAAACCTATTCGCAATAACATATAAATAGTCATGACCTTTTCTAGATTTTGGCAATCCCCCAAGAAATTCCATGGAAACACTTTCCCAAGGATGAAAAGGAACTGGAAGTGGAGTGTACAAGCCTAATTTTCTATTGTTGGGCTTGCTTTTAGCACACATGGTACACCCTTTAATATATCTAGAAACTGTTTCATGCATTCTTGGCCAATAGCAAAATCTTTGCCACTGTGCAACTTTTTTACTTACACCAAAATGACGTGATATTAGAGAAGTATGTGCTTCTCAGATTATGTTAACTCTTTAAGTTTGAAAAATTCATAGCTTTCGAAAATGATATAAGATTTGGTCCTTAACATGATAATACAATTCTTCTACTTGTTTTCCATGACTTAAAGTCACATATACATCCTTAAAATCTATATCTTGAGCATATTGTTCAATGTATCTTTCATGCAATACTGAATTATGCTAAGTATAATAGATGCATTTATGATTGGTATTGATAACATATCTGCGACTTTACTGTGTATGCCTTTCTTATATCTGCTGAAAAGATGAAAATATTGTAGAAAACCCATCCACCTATAGTGCCTTGATTGCTGCAATTTAGTTTGTGAGTGAAAACATTGAAGTGGTTGATGAACAATATGTATAACTATTTCTTTGCCCATTAAGTAATGTTTCCACTTTTTCACACTCTGTACTAATGTATACAATTCTTTATCATATGTGGGATAATTAACTACTATAGAATTAAATGTCCCACAATGATAACATATGGGTTTACCATGTTGCATAAACATTGCTCCCATGGCATAGTCACTGGCATCTATTTCAATCTTGAATGGTCTTTGAAGATCTGGCAATGCTAGTACTAGTGTTGTACTAATTTTTTCTTTCAAGGTGTTGAATGCTTTCTGCTATTTGCATCCCCACTGAAACACCTTGTTCAATCCTATCAAAGTAGGTAAGGGAGCTGCAATCAAGGAAATGTTAGCAATAAACTTTCTCCAATATTGTGCTGCTCCTAGGAAGCTTCTAACTTCTGTAGCAAATTTGGGTTTAGGCCAGTTTATAATGACTTCAACCTTAGAGGGATCTATCTTCAATTCACCAGCCCCTACAATATGACCCAAATAATTCAAATATGTTTTTCCAAATTCACATTTTGATAACTTAACATAGAGATTTTCTTTTTTCAAAACATCTAGAGTCTACTTTACATGCTTTAAATGTTCTTCCCATGTTTTACTGAAAACAAGAATGTCATCTAAATATTCAATTACAAAATCATCAATAAAAGGCCTGATTACATCATTCATAACTCTCATGAAAGTGGCAGGAGCATTAGTTAAGCCAAAGGGCATAACTAGCCATTCATACAACCCTTTCTTTGTTTTTAAAGTAGTCTTCCATGCATCTTGTTGTGCTACTCTGACTTGATGGTAGCCACTCCACAAGTCCAACTTGGAAAATTAAACAGCTTCTTTCAGTTGATCCAATAGATCATCAATGCGATGAAGGGGATAATGATTATTGATCGTTATTTTATTCAATGCTCTATAATCAATGCACATCCTCCACGAACCATCTTTCTTTGTCACTAACACGTTCAAAGATCTACATGGTGATGTGCTTGGTCTTATGAACCCTTTCTCGAGTAGCTCCTATACCTGCTTCTTGATCTCTGCATTCCCTAAATTGGATAACCTGTACATTCTGATGTTAGCCAATGGGGTATCTTGCTGCAAATGAATATCATATACAATTTCCCTTTTGGGTGGTGGACCTTTAGGTTCTTGAAATAGGATATCATATTCTGAAACAACTTTTCCTAAATCAGCTTTATGTTTAGCATCACAGCCTTCAAATATATTGGTTTTATCAGGGTTATTTTCCTTTACAACCATCAGTAAAAATTTCTTGCATGAATTTACAATTCTTTTCATTTGCCCTTAGTTTATGAGAGTGTAATTATTTTTGAGTTTATGAGCTCTTACAATATATTCTATTCCATATTTTGTGAGTTGATACTTATTTTCATCTCTATAGAAAATGGATTTTCTATCATACAAGTAAGGACTTCCTAAAACAATTCCACATATATCCAAGGGAACGATATTTGACTCAACCTCATCTACAAATGCTGACCCAAAAGAAAACCTAAGTTTACATTATCTAGTCACTTGTAGCTTTGCTTTATCACACACCCAACCTAATGGATATGGCTTCTTGTGAGGTGTCATTAGTAATCCCAACTTCTTTACAATTGCTTCAGAAATCAATTTTACTTGTGAACCACTGTCAAATAAAGTATCAAACTTTTGATGCTTGGAAATAACTCTAATATGAAAAAGCTCATGTCTCCTCCTCTTATTTTCTTCATTATCAATAGTTTGTGTAGAATTACTAGTAGACTCTTAAATTTTTTTACCTTTTATACATGTAGTTGTGATTGTTGTTTCATCACTTGAGTCTGACCCCAAATATTTATGTATAGCAGTAGCAGTCTTCTTCTTCTTGCCATCAAACTTCTTGGGTTTTAGCTTTGGATGCAAAGACTAGCAATGTTCATCATCATGTCCATCCTTCTTGCAGTGAGTGCATGAAGGTTTGTTTTTCTATACAATGTTTGCCTTCCTTTCTTTCCATTTCTGCTTCTTCTTTTCCTTGTTCTTGCTTCCAGTGGGTTTTGATGATCCCCCAATCTCTGGGTTCACATTCTTGCCTCTAGCCTCTATATGTGTAGCCTGAACAGATACCTCATCTATGCTAGTGGGTTAAACATGAGAATGGTGTGCCTCAAATAGCTATGCAAACCACCTATATACTTTAGCAAAGGTTTAGGTGAGTCTAGAGAAATGCCTAGAATTAAAGCTCTTTTCCTAAATTTCTGGGTATAGCTTTGTACACTTTGCCCCTTTAATTAGCGAAGAGTTTGCCAACTAGTCATGGCTTGCTACATATAAGCTAGTGGATAGAACTGTTTTTTAATGGAAGAAACAAATTCACTCTAGGTAGAAAGAATTTTGCCATGCTCCTTCAAATCAGCTTGTGTCTTGACTTCCCACAACACTAGGGCAATTCCTCCAAGGCGAAGGCTAGCCAACTGAATCTTTCTCCTTTCAGAATCGATGTTTTGCACCCTGCAATATACATCAATATGTCTAATCTAGTTATCTAGCTTTTCTACATTTAATTCTCCATCCTATATTGGCAAATTAAATTTTACATCTAGTTTAATCATAGAAGTCTTTTTATTTTTATTTTCAGGGCTAGAAGGAGGTGTTGATGGAGGAGGCTCTTCCTCTTTCCCCTTGCCTTCTGTATGGGCAATTATAAGAGGTTCCTCTATGCCTTTTCCTATTTGAGATGTCTAAGGGCTTTCCCCCCAGCCTTTATTAAATTCTTGGTATATTTCTTCTACCATGGCTCTCATGGTCATGAAACTATCTATGAACTAAGAGTCTGATTCCAAGGGAATTTCTTCTGTCATTTTCCTCCTAGGATAGACTCTTACAATTTATGGGTTAGTCTCAACTAGTTCTCCTTCTCCTAATTTGAGCTTTGACCTAGTTAGCATTCAACAATCCAACACAAGCTTGTCTAACCTTAGCAACCTAAAGCTTTGATACCACTTGATCTGAAAATGAGATCTTATACAATTATTAAGGTATTATAGACTCATGTGCATGGATATGCCTATTACTTTGTGCAAATGGATTGATAAGATTGTGAAATACATAGACAATGAAGCAGTTAAAGAAACATAATAGACAACACACATAAACACAACAAGTTTAATATGGAGTTCACCGAAAACTCCTGAGCTACATCTCCTGGTCCAGCCTTCAATGGTGACTTCTCTATTATGTTTTCAGAAGAAGAGTTTTACAACAGTATGAGCTCAATTTGAGTCTCACACACAACACATACAATAGCAAGAGTTTTGCTTGAACCCCTCAAGCCTCTCTAAGTACACAGACTCTCTCTATCACTCTCTGTCTCTATCTTTTCTCTATCTCAGCACTTCCTGCAATGTTTTCTGTCAATCTGTGGCTTTAAAGCCAATCTGCACTCACTGTTCATTTCCTCTTCTCGGGATTTCTAGCTCCTAGACTCTGTCCGATTGAATATCCCTTTTGGGGGTTAAATAATCATTTCTAACATTTTTAGGGGAGGTGGCCACCTGTTCTGCAATGGAAGAGTCCATCAGGCCGTTGAAATCCCTGAAACAACCATTCTCTATTTACATAGAGAAATGCACTCAAACTCGAGAAAATCCGCAAACACATAGTTTTTTGGACTTCAAATATTCATAAATGCACCCTATTGTCCTATTGGGTCCACCTAAGATCGCTTATCACATGTCGCAAACGTGTGTTCCACGGTTTCCCTTTGTATTTATAAAATACATTAAAATATCGCAAAAAATCCCATAACAATGGCTTTAGCCAAATTTTGACATAATATATATTTTCATTCACAACCCTTTTGGATCTGGGTTTCATCGCATCGGTGCTTCCCATTATATTTCATTTAATAAATGAAATACGCGAAAACACATAGAAATTGTTGTTTGATGGATTTGAATTTATATAGAATATTGTTTATAGTTCTATTGGGTCGAGCTATCACACACACATATATATGCCCACTTAACTGTGTGGCTCCGATGCGAAATTGCAATGCGATTTGTCACAGTCGCATGTCGCATGAGCCCCGATTTGTGGGTAAGTGCTCTTGCTATAATCTGCTGATGCAATATGCTGGTGCAACGTGGGTCGTCGATCCGCGCGGTTGATCGATGGTCCTCATTGACCCCGCCGATCACTATTGCAACATTTATGTGACCACCTCGTATAACCTCTAATCGCCACCACCGATTTGTGATTTTCCAATTAGATCTGGACCATTGATCGACCAGATTTGAAGGCTCCTATGCACTGTTCCTTTCTCCACCAATAAGCCTGTTTTTTGATCATTTCTTTTTTTTTTGGTTGCCGATAGTGTTTTCCGCTTGTTCTAAGGGTTTTTTCTCATGTGATAGTTTTGATCTTTTAAACGATTTCGAAGACTTAGAGAGTTCTTGGATCCATTTTGGATCAAGATTAGATATGATGTGACAGGTGAGTGCATAGTAGGGTAGGGAATAAATGAGCAGCAGACTATAGAGATAAGGGGGTAAATAATAAGGTTTAGTGGGGAATGATTATTTATGTGACATAAGACACCTTCCTTTTAAATTTCTTATTTCAACCTTGGAAAAGATTGGAATTTTTTTTCTAATCTTAGGAAAAAAATGTCTTCCAACCTTTAAAAGGTATTTTGATATCCTTTCACTTTTCCTTAGATCTACCTACATTCTATAGCCTAGTATTTTTTGTTCTTTTCCATTTGTAGGGTGCACTTAGACTTGCAGACCATTTCCTCTTTTTTTTTATCTCTTTTTCTTTCAAAATATAATATGCTTTATCACTTATTTCTTCCCTTTGTCTAGATTAAATAGTTGGACCAAATTTATTTTCTACTTAGCTACTGATTTGCCAAGATTAAACTGTTTAGCAAATATTTATTTTCTAATCTATCAACATAAATGGAAATTTGTTCAATCATGTTTAGATTGTATAATTTGAAAAACATTTTGGGTTCTCTTTTTCTTTTTCTTTTTATTCTTTTATATAGACCCTATTTTCATTTCTTTTCTATTCTCCTTTTTTTGTGAAATCAATTGAAAATTGAAATATATGAACAATTTGAAACCTTCAAAGTGTGAAATGTTTAATCACCTTGGGATCCTACAAATTATAGGACCTTAACAGTGGCTCTAGCCAAGGATGGCACTTCTCAACTTGAAGTGTCAAGAACACATGACTAGTAGCCTTGAGTCCTTCACATCTGCTTTGTCTTCAATCTGATTTCTTTTTGTTAAATGAACTAACCAATTAAAAATCTGAAAACTGTGATATTTACAATGGAGTTAGGGAACCTGTGTGCTCATGAAAAATAATGTTTCAGCACCCTGCCATTTACAAGACCTCTTGGTAATTCTGTACCATCCAACTCTTTGAGAAAAAATGTATTATTTACTCTGAAATATGAGATAATATATGGACCCTTCTAGAGATTTTCAAATTTACCATGCTTCCCTTTGTCTTCTCTTATTGAGTCCCACTTTAACTCTTTGTCTCCCATGCTAAAATCATCAGCCTTGGTTCTTTTGCCAAAAAATTTCGTTATATTTTCCTGGACAACTTGAGTTATGCTGTATACTTCTCTGGATTGTTGCAATTGAATAGTCTAATATATTCTTCTATGAATATCATTTGGTTCACTTTGTACCTCCTGAATAATATTCATAACTGGAACTCCCACGGAAGAAGGGAAAACTGCATCTATTCTATAAACCAATTGAAATGGGGACATGCCAATGGATTTCTTTGTATTCAATCTTTCATCCCATAATGCATAGATCAATTTGTTATGCCATGATTTCTTATTGTCTTCTAGTATCTTCTTAATGATGTTTACCAAATTTTTTTTGGAGGATTCAGCCAACCCATTACCTTGAGGATAATAAGTTGTTGAATGACCCAAAGAAATATAGTACTTATGATAGAAACCCACCATATTTTTTTATTTGAAAGCTGCAACATTATCAGTGATCAATTCCCTAGGACAACCAAATCTGGAAAGGATATTGATTTCAAGGAATTTTATTGTAAAAAAATTAGTGGCATCTCTTGAAGGGGTTGATTCTATCCATTCGGTAAAATAGTTTGTGGTAGTTAGGATCCATTTGTGCTGAGAATAGGATGAAGGATGAATTTCACCAATGAAATCCAATCCCCACTATTGGAAAGGAATTTCAACAGAGATGGGTTTCAGGGTAAAAGGTAATAATTTTCTCTTCCCTTCAAAGATTTGGCACCTGTGGCAAGTGGTTACCATCTTATGGATGTCTAGGAATAGTGTAGGTCAATAATAACCATCTCTAAGGATTTTATTAGCAGTTGTCTTCCAATAAAGATGGCCTTGACAATCACCTTCGTAGAACTCCTGCATAACTTTGTTAGCATCACCCTTTAACAAACATCTGAGTAAAACACATCCAACATCTTTCCAATACAATATACCATCAATAATACAAAATTTGACTACTTTCAATTTAAGAAATCTAGCTTTTTTTTTTCGATAATCCAGGAGGAGAATTTAAATTGAAAGAACATATAAAAGGTATGCATACCAGGGAGAATTTAGATATGCCTCATCGATTGGTGGATTTGTCGATTCCTCAAGATCATCCAAAGAAAACACCATGTTGATGTCTAAAGCATTGAAATTTGATTCAGTCATCAATTTGGCTAATCCCTGTCCTTGATCAACTTGGTGGCTTGATTTCTATATCATATTCCAATATCACAGCTATCCATTTGCCTCTTTTCCCATTTGGTCCATTTTGGGTGAGAATATCTTTGACCACTACACTAGGCACATAAGCAATGATATTTGTTATACAAAAATATCGTCACCTTGATTATTTGCAGTCAGTATGGATCTATCACCACCTATACTAGCCTCCTAAGCAAGTCTCAGACCTTAGATCTTCAAAACAAGCTTTGGAAATAAGAGAAAGACATCAAAAAGCAATGTAACTATGGTTCCACAGTTTCTCTCACTTTTGCATGCGGGCCCGCACCTTTTGTTCAGAGTACTTGCGTGCTTATATGCTCTGTATGTAAAGGGGAGGGTGCGTACCCCTGTGAAAGTAAAAAGGTGCAATTTTTATCTTAAAAAACTCACTTTGGGTTAATTCTAGATGTTTCTAGAAGGAATTTTGACGTGGATTGTTCGATCCAAAGTGGTTCATGCATCCCAAAAGAGAAGGAGCTAATCCCTTGTTAGGAGGAGCTATCCCTTTGAAGGAGGATTCTATCCCTTTGAAGGAGGACCTAGTAACTTTCCTCCAATTGCACTATAAATTAAGGCATTGGGTTAGTTGCTAGGGAGGTTAGAAGCTGAACATTTTGAGGGTAAATGCTGATGGAATTGGGACTTCCTAGTTAAACTTGAAAGGAGAGATCACATACCTTTTGGTTTCATTGGGAAGTGAGTGAAACTTGTCAAAGTAGAGGAGACTTCTTGTCAGACCCTAGGAGGAGCTTGTACAACATCAAGGCATAGGTTGTAAAGTTCTTTCATTTGAATTAATACAATCAGATTCATTTTCCTCAATAAATTGTCTTATGTGGTTTGTTTCATAATCTCCTTGATCATTATTATGAATATGCTTTATGATATTGGCTTTTCAGGTGCTATTTAATTCGTTTGCTTGTTTGTGTTTGCAGAATTACACTTCAAGGAAGCTCATTTGGAGCGAGGGAGCGAGGCTTCCACAAACTTGCATTGGACCCAAGGTAGGCCTAAAACACTTGTTTGCCTTTGTTTTACTTGCATGTTTAGAGAAAGATATTTTTTGATTGGCTTGCTTGTCACTAGATATCAGTAGATACTAGGAAGGTCGATCTTGTCTGCAACCTCGACTCATTTCGCCTGACAGCGCATATGGTTACTATTGTGCCCCATAGAAACACACTATTGTTATTATTGTGCCCTTACATTATTATTGTTATGTAAGCTCTGATTATGTTATGACCCCTTAGACTCCTATAGAAAGGAGGTATTTTCATTTGTATCATCCAGGAATTTTTCATTTATGTAATGTAAAGGAGGTTCCCCCCTCAAAGAGGCTAAATTCTAAGGCATTGATCTCTCTTTTCTATCTTTTTGTGAGCTGGTTTCATAACATTTGGTATCAGAGCTTTGGATTCTAGGGTTTCACTACTCCAAACAGGACATCATGGAATTTTCGCTATAACTTCTTTTCTGCAATGTTTCAGAAGATAAAAAAATCCCATTTGAGACGCAATCGCACTGAATCTCGGGTCTGAATTTCAAAGCTTTTTGCGCTATATTTGTGGAGATATGATCTGCAGAAGTTGGTCTTTTTGCAGACTCCTGAATTACATTCCAAACAGGTGACCTGGGGAAAATCATCCAAGAATTGTTCATTTATGTAATGTAAAGGAGGTTGCCCCCTCGAAGAGGCTGAATTCTAAGGCGTTGATCTATCTTTTCTATTCTTTGTGAGTTGGTTTCATAACATGTTAGGCCCCTATACTACTAGTGTAACCCCTTATTGTTATTAGTACAACCCACTTATTATATTGACGTACCCATGTATTGCCCATATTGTCACTATTGTGCCCCATAGAAGCCCACTATTGTTATTATTGTGCCCCTACATTATTATTGTTATGTCGGCTCTGATTATATTATGATCCCTTAGACTCCTATATATAGAAAGGAGGTCTTTTCATTTGTATCATCCAAGAATTGTTCATTTATGTAATGTAAAGGAGGTTGCCCCCTCGAAGAGGCTGAATTCTAAGGCATTGATCTATCTTTTCTATCTTTTTTTGAGCTAGTTCCATAACATTTGGTATTAGAGCTTTGGATTCTAGGGTTTCTCTGCTCCAAATAGGTCATCGTGGCATTTTCGCTATAATGTTTTTTCTGTGACATTTCAGAAGCTAAAAACAAAACTCATTTGAGAAGAAATCGCGCTGAACCTTAGGTCTGAATTTCATAGCTTTTCACGCTATATTTGTGGAGATATGATCTGAGGAAGTTGGTATTTTTGAAAACTCCTAATTACATTCCAAACAGGTGACCTGGGGAAAATCGCCATAACTTTCTCTTAAGCATCGGATTGAAATGTCGTAAGAAGGTGTAGAAAGAGGATGGACTATAGTTTCTTGTGTATATTTTTCAAAGCCAAAGGTCAAAATAGTGACACGTGGCATGTCGTACAAGTTTGCTCTACGGAACTAGTCTATAATCAGGTCACTGTGGGAGATTTGGCATAACCCTTCCTTGGAGAATCCAATTTGGATCAAACTGGTGGCATTGGAAAGAGGACACAGAGGGCTACTACAAATCACAATTTCAAAACTTAAGGATCCGAAAGTACAAAGTTACAATTGTTTCAAGATCGAGCTCCTAAAATCAAGAAAAAGCAAGATGACGAAGTTTGATGGCAAGGATCCGGTAAATTGGATACTTCAGATGGAGCAATATTTTGATCTACATGGTCTACCACTGTTACAAAAGGTATGTATTGCATCTTCATATTTAGAACCTGATCATTTTTATGGTATGAAGGGCTTTGTTCTCGTAAACAACTTGTTACATGGTCAATTTTTACGGAGGAAATGATAGCACATTATGAGGATACAAAGAGCAACACCACAACAATTGGAAAGATTAAAAGGGCTTTGTGACATACTGGAAAGAAAAATTATGGAAACTAGGAAGCATACCCCTCACAACTCTAAATATGGAAGTGTTGTTTCTCCTAGCCTTCCATAACCTACAAGGGTTACACCACAACAATTGGAAGAAAAAAGAGAAAAAGGGCTTTGTTACAATTGTGATAGAAAATGCACTAAAGGTCATAAGTGTGCTGAGAAGAAATTATTTTACATAGAATATGAAGAGAAGGAAGAAAAGGATCA
>APFE031733800.1:23789-39130 GCA_000404065.3 Pinus taeda
ATACAGAAGCCTCAATACTACTCAGCGTTGAGGACAACGCTTTTTGAAGGAGAGGGGCATGTTAGGCCCCTATATTACTAGTGTAACCCCTTATTGTTATTAGTACAACCCACTTATTATATTGATGTACCCATGTAGTGCCCATATGGTTACTATTGTGCCCCATAAAAACCCACTATTTTTATTATTGTGCCCTTACATTATTATTGTTATGTCGGATCTGATTATGTGATGACCCCTTAGACTCCTATATATAGAAAGGAGGTCTTTTCATTTGTATCATCCAAGAATTGTTCATTTATGTAATGTAAAGGAGGTTCCCCCCTCGAAGATGCTGAATTCTAAGGCGTTGATCTCTCTTTTCTATCTTTATGTGAGCTGGTTTCATAACACATTCTACCTACTTGATTTCATTCACATAAGAGATGATATCATTATGGTCTTCATGATTTTCCTTGAAGACCCTGCCCAAAAAAGTTTTGATTTTCCAATGGAGTGTATTGGAGTTCAATTATTAGCTCATTCTTCCATTAGTATGACTAGGACTAGGAACCTAATTAATACCTCATCAAGGATTCCCAAGTCTAAATAAGCTTACCGATAATTATTTGTGAGGGCTTCAAATTGATAGATTTCTTCACAAATTTTAGGGCGTGTAGCAGAATGGAATATGGTTATGACTTCCTTGGCATGGGCTTGAGCTTGAGGCCTGCCCTTAGGCCCTTGATGGTTGCACATTTGGTGTCAAGACATAGTGCACCATATGAAACTACCAAGGCTATATAAATAAATCCCAACTACCTAGAATTTAGGGAAATAAGGTTGAGAAACATTGTAAGATGCAAAAACCAAGGGAGTCTATAAAGATAGAGTGAGTAAGGCCAGTAAATAGAGAAGAACAAATGACCAAAATTGTTAGATGAAATTCTTCGGGAAAGGATTAAAATATGCAGGGAGAAACTAAAGGCCCCAACTAAACCCAACTGGACTCGAAACCAAGCCAACCAATATCCACCAACACGAGACTAAACTAGAAAATAAGATTATGAACTAGAGGGATAAGAAAGTACCCTAAGTGTTCCATCTCACTAATCCTATAGCAACAAAGTTGTGCATTCTAAAGGATGGAGGATGTCATAGGCTCCTATAGTTTGGAGCTCTAAGGCAACCAATGAAATCCCAAAGTTTGCATTCCCTTTCTCACCAAAGACTGATTCTTGAACATTGTTCGACTACTATAGGCTGCATTGAAAACATCTATAGCTAGAGGCAAACATCTTATGCATGCAAATGCAGGTTAGTTCTAGTCCATCACATAAGGCCAACATCCATGCTTGGTGAACAACCAACAAATTAGGTCATGAATCCGAGAATTGACCACCACATATGGACCTTCCTCTATCAACCACCGAAGGGAATTTTCTGACCTATAGTGGGGGAAATGTCCAATGATACTAGAAAATCAAGGGAGTAATCTCTCCCCCCATAGTGCAGAAATATGAAGGAACGTTTGACATTGGAATGGGTATAATGTATGTGGTTCACATGTGTGTTGCATGGGGAGGGTTGGCCATGCCAACCCCCGATATTAAATGTTGTGGGAGGTAGTGGGTTCCCACCTTGACCTCCAACATCCCATTTACCATCACCCCGATCAGTGGATAATTATTAATCATTTTTATTTTTATGCTTGAAAAGGATTAAGAGAAGCGTTTTAAGATTACCATAGTTTTGTTGATTTAAAAGGTCAGGAAGGTTGGTAGTGTGACAAATATTTTGAAATTAGATCAAATGTGAGTATAAGTTGAATTAAAGAGAAATTTATTTTAATCTTTGACCCTCTTAATGCCACAAAGGTCACAAACTTTCTCATCCCATGGTGTTTTTGGAGTTAACCAATGTCTAGTTTCATTATGAAATGATGAGAATTTGTTTTATTTTAGCAATATTTATTTTCTTCTTTACACTAGTCAAGACAAAGAGATATTTTTTATTTTCAAGTTTGGGGTTGATCATATCCTTATAATATCTTAGTTTTATGTTTCCTCACAAATCTTTATCACCCCACAATTTCCCTTAAATTTTATCGTAATAATATTTTTAAGGTTATTGTTATTATGCAAAATGATGTCCTCCTTTATCCCTTGATGCTCTAGTCTTACATCATCAAAGGAAAATAGTTCAAGTGGCAGCTAACATGTTGTTGAAGATGTTAGATTCTGCCAACAGGTAGGGGATATCTTCGGTCTGAGCTCCCAATTAGACCTCACACCATTTGGGATAGGAGCCCCATCTAATATGTGGGCCCAATTGCCAACATGGATGTTTCCACTCTTGGTTGTCAAATGAAAATATGTTTGAGTGAGGACAAGAATGAAATGCCTAGACAATGAAACAAAGTCATCCTAAGATTGAAAAACTACAGTAAGAGGTACACGCAAGTCACAACAACAATAAGAAGAAGTATGCCATGCGAAGGATTAGTGAGCCAAAACCGACTTACACATACATGAACAAGAACATGCTAGAGGTTAATTATAAATTAGTTCATAACAGGTCATCGGCATGGCATGGAAAAAGCAAGCATGGATTCAAAATAAAACACACATGCAATAGATACAAACTAGTCCATAACATATTTCATGTATGAAAGCACACATACAAATATAATGAAAATATCGGGAAACCAATACAACCACTATGAGTAATCATGAGAACCAATGCAAGAAATGAAAGATTCTTATTAATGTTGCTTCCAATACAAGTACATATCCTACAATTCATCAAATACCAACAATGTAGCATGGGCTTCTCATATCATTATCCAATGAAAAACCCTAGCCTCATCACAACTCACCCTAATAGCTTCCAAGAGCTGAGTGCCTCTAGCTCTCTAAGCACAAATTTCCCATGTACTCCCAGTATAAGATTAAGTGCTAAAGTCACCTCCTCATGAATGATGCATGAATGTATATTTATAGAAATTAGGAGTGTGACCTTTCACCTTCTCCTGTGACCTATCATCTACCCTCACAATTCTTGAACTTCCATATTCCTTGTGGTCATAGACACACTTCCTAGTCATAGTCACCCTTGTAGTCGCAATCACAATTTATAATGACAATTGTAGTTTCAAAGTGGGATTTGGCTTGGTTTCATGTGGTGAGAATGATATTAGATGCAAGTTGCATTTGTAGATGGTTATGAGTAGGTTGCAACTCACATTAGTAAAGGCTAGTCGCAAGTCACATCAGCAAAGTCTAGTTGCATCTTCAAATCATAGTGGTTGCATCTTGAAGTCATAGTGATGGTCGCAAATCCTCTTTGTAGTGTTTGTAACATTTTCCTCTTCACAATACTACTCACATTTCCTCTTCATAGTGTTGGTCACAGATTCCTCTTCATAGTGTTGGTCACATCTTCAAGTCACAGTGTTGGTGACTAAAAGTGTGACCTACGACATAAGGGAACAAGATGGTCAAGTCTAGTCACAGGTTGCAACGATAAGGGCAGGCAATGGCTACTGGTGATGAAAAGAATGATTAAGGGCTTGAGAGTCATTTTCATGCTCAAAGTGTAAGTTGCTATCACAGTTGGTAGTGGTGAAGGGTGAAGGTTCAAATTTGAGAAGTAATTGCAGGTTGTGCTAGAGGTGTAGTGATTACAAGGAGAGGACACCTTGGAGAGTGAGGGCATAAGAGGGATATGAAAAGGATGAAGAAGGATAGAGTCTAGGTGTAAAATAAAAAGGGGAAATATGATCCGGATTTAAACAGGAACGCAACAAATTATAGAGATAACCATAAACACAAAGATGGAGCGGAAACAATACTTCATTTCATTAATGGAAAATACTGAAACATGCTTACAATCAGAAATGGAAATAAACTAGCTAGGGCGATGGTAGCTTATCTCTGAGAAGAGATGTGATGGCTACATGCCTCTGAACTGTGTTACAATGAGGCTCGAAGGCCTATTTATTGTTGAGAAACAATGAAAAGCCCTTAACATTCCAAAACCTAACCCTAGGAGATGAAACGCCAAACTGTGGGCCCCGTTTGGGGGTAAGTTGGTACATCAACTTCCCGGGGTCATAACTTTAGCATATGATCTCCGTTTGACGCGTACAATAGCTCATTAGAAAGATCTATTCGAGCATTATCATTGTTGGAACGGGCAACATGGTCCATTCCATGGACCCATGTTGCCCCCGGATTTCCCAAAAATCGTCGTTTAGGGCCTCAAAATGGCTCCGGAAGTTCTGGACCCGAAAAACTGCTAAAAATAGTAAGTTGTGCTACAATTAAGGAAACTGAAAATGCTGAGAAAGACAATGGTGGGGGTCCAGGTGGACTTGGCAGGTGGCCACCAATATCCACCTGGATCAAAATATGCATATAAGACTGGGGTTCAAGGAATACGAAGGGTCATGGAAGCTAAAGAGGCAGAGATATGAAGAGACAAAGGAACAAGTCACAATCTCAAGACATAAGGATTAGGAGTTCAAAAACCATAAAAAACATGGGTAGTTCAGGTCACAAATCTAGTGACTAGTCACAACTTTAATTTGCAAGGCTAGGTCGCAAGTAGTAGTTGTGACTTAAGGGAAATCACAGGGTGAAATTTGGTCACATGGTGCATAGAGAGGATAGGTCACAAGAGAGGATGAATTGCAAGGACATGGAGAAACGCAGGTCGTAAGGACACAAGTGAGAGTAGGTTATATAGATTTTTGACCTTCTTGGATGCGATCTCGCGACTATGTGAATAAGGAATGGTCAGTCACAAATCACAATAGGAGGTAGATCAAAGGTCACATAAATATATAGGTTGCAAGGTCGTACAAAATACTAGGTCGTAGGACCTATTGGTTTCTGCAACTGTGGCTATGACTTAATGACTATGGGTCTGATAGTTAGGTCATAGGGCGAGAGAAGGTTACAAGTCACAAAAAGGGGAGAGGCCGCAAAATGAGAGGTCACAAGGTCGCAGAGGTTACTTTCTTTTCCAATAATGATTTTGCAACATGCCACTAAGGGATATAAGTAGATATTAAGTCGCATAATGGTTTAATGTTACTATTGGTGGATCTACGACTTGATAGAGACTGAGATCAGTGACTAGGAGAAGAATTTAGATCATTTAAACTTTAGGGTAGAATTTTCTAAGTTCTAAGGAAACCCTAAATAAGTAAACATGGAGTGAAAATCTAAGAGGCCATTGGTAAAGGATGGTAGAGAGAGTCTAGTATGGGGGGGTTCAAATTCATTATTACATGTGGAATCAAGTGTGGATGAAGCTTGATTAACCCTTCAAACATTAATATGCCAACATTGAATTACATATGGCTTGTGTTGAATCTTATAAACTTTGATGTAATGATATTTTCTTCTTGCTATGAGTTGCATCTTGATGGTGATGAATCTTTTGATCTTGTTGCAACCTTTTTCAAACCTTTGGACATACAAAAACACACATAAATAACAAAACCATATACTCTCTACATAAATAAATAGACATGAAGGAACAATGTTTCAAGATCCATGGAAAAATGAATGAATGCAAATTCCCTAAACCTTAGTGTTGAGGATGAAGCAGGACAACAAAGCCTAGATGTGCCTATATAACAATTGTAGCTTCGATGATGGCAACATTATTAAAAGGGTTTTTACCATTATGATCAACATGGATAACCATTAAGACCTTGAAAAGCACATGGGGACCCAAAATTTTGGATATGACCAAAATTCTTTGGTGTCGTTCTAATGGCTACAACAATTGGTGAACCACTGTTAGAATCTAACATCTTTGACTACATCCCTATAACAAATCAAGTATGGTGAACAATGAAAGGATGTATTGAACTAGTTACTATGGGCACTCCTACAATTTCTTTACCTTTTATAAATGTACCCTTACCCTATCTCCCAGCTTGGCCCTGTCATCCATTGAACACTAAACCAAATGTTAACACACACCAATTATTAATGATGATGTAGAGAACAAGGCAGAGGGATTATCGTATTTAAAAATTTAGAATGAGTTTCTATTATTTCTCCATTACCAGTTATCCTATTCACTGTTCTAACAGAGTCACTAAAAGAAATCACAAATGTTGCTCCACTACCAGTGAGCTTGGTCAATACCTTGGTGGAGTCATTACATCACCTATCTACGTAGGAATCCTTTCTCAATCCTTTACCCTTTATTTAATTTCATTTTTTGTATGTGCACATTGGAATCATTTATTAGGCATTATTTCACTAGGGTGGATGAGGTATCCCAACTTATTTTACGTGAAAGAGAGGTTGTTCCTTGCTTGACAGAAATTGAAAGACTTTCTAGTTTAGGTTTTCCCTCATGCACCGATTTCACATCTATCTCCAATTGATAGGTGGAAAGTGAAAACACACCAAGAAATATTTATGACCAAGCTAGATACAAGATTTAGGTTACATATAAAATTCATTCAAATTTATTAGGGTTCCTGACAAGAACCTGTTCATATTTTCCTTGCTAATGAATTAGAATCATAGGAAAGTTGTTCAAGATGCAACTTTGATGACCGGTTCTAAGAGAAGCTGCCTCTTGGAGTAACCATTACAACCACACACAATCATTAGAATTAGGGTTTTAGTATTAGGGAAAGGTGACCAAGGAAGCTCTTCTAAGGTTTTAGTGTGTGCGAAGAGGCCAAATACATATTCCTTTAAGGTTTGAGCATGTGAAAATAGCCATAAGAAAGCTAGTCACAACATCGAAGGTTCGAAGGGCTCTAGGATTGTGAAAGGTAATGCAATGGCATAAAAAAAAGATAAAATTCAAGGCTAGTTCAACAATGAGTGTGTTTTATACAAGAAGATGAATGCACAATGTAATGCAAGTACATATACAATGCAATGCAATGCTATGTAAATGCAAAGAAGAAATTAGATAGTTGCAATTAAAAGACCCATGCAATGCATATGCAAAGTTTTCATGCATGCCAAGAAAAAATAAACAATGTAGGAATATGAATGCAAGTTAGAAGCATAATATGGTACAAAAAACTAAACTACCTACGATAAAGAAAACACAAGAAAGCATATCTAAACCATTATGGAAATCCTAAGAAGTAAACCTTAATTAGAAAACTTGGACAAGTAAACCTTAATTAGAAACCCTTAACTAGCCTAAACCTAAAACCCTAATTTAACTATAGAAGAGGTTGGGTCATGTGAAATAAAAATTCCAATGTAGCCATTGAAGTAGTTCCCGACCTACAAGAACAAAGATGTATGTGTTCAGAACCAGTGTAATTAATTATGAAAAAAAATGCTTACTTGTGAAACATGCACAAGAGAAAGAAGGTCATGCTTGCTGAGAGGGAAACATGCCAGGAAAGATTGTTCTAGCCAAGCTGCAATTCTATCCTAGTAATATAATGTTAAAATTGAAAATGATAATCATCTAGCCATGATACACATTGATTTGTGTTTAACCATAAATCCAATGCAAGTGAGGCAAGATGTTGCTTGCTTGCAGAGGCATTTTCCAAATAAGAGACTTCAAGCAAGTTGGAAATCCTATCATGATATTGAGGACGATTAACTTGATGATTTTGAAAATATGGGTCCTTTTCAGGTGCAACTAAGATACCAGAGAATTGAAGTACAAAAACCCTAATTTTAGAAACCCTAATTTGAGGTTGTTCATGGATTTTGTCAAGGACATGAGGAACTCACATAACCATCAGCTAGAGCTGAAGTGCCTCACTATCCTAACAAAAATTTGAATCCTCAAATGGTAGATCATCGAATAATGGTGGCTTCATAAGTTCAACATTTGAATGCATACAACCATCATCAAATGTGATACAAAAATCATCAATCAATATATTTCTTGTTTGAAGAGATGTTTGAGTGTTGACAAACTGGTAGTCCAAAAGATTAGACGGAGACAAATCAACAGGATGAGTCTCACAAAAAGAGTGATTAATGTGGTTTCCTTTCTCACTTATAATGAAATGCATGACAACACCATCATGTATCTAATGCCAATCTACACCAGATAACCAAGAACCAAAAGGATTTGTAACAATGGCTAGTGCATTTTCTTCAGCAAACAAGTGAGGGTGAAAAGAGTGTGGTGTATCAGAATCTTTTGGAAATGAGATTTCATTATATGGAATGGTGTTGAGGTGGGAATCATACAAGGAAAACCTAATTTGGCCTAGTTTAGGGATCTTGTCAGGATCATTAGAATCTGACGAGTCCTTGAACCGTTAAAAGGTTGATCATCAAATATTAGTGGCTAAGTGAGGTCAACAAGTGAACATGAAAAATCATCATCAGAAATGTTAGATAATACATTGTTGATATGATGATAGTTTTCGAAGCCACCGATTTGGTCAGATTGGGCATATAGTACATAAGACTTTTCAAAGGTTAAAAATGATGATGAATCAACCAGAGGACCATCTTGAATTTTCCAAGAAGTAGGGTCTTTCTTTTCACCTGTTAGAGATTACTGATTGAATAGATCATGAGCCAGGGATATAATATCCTCATCCTTTGATTGTGAAACATCACCCTTAGGTCGATGATTGTAATTAAACCCAGAAAAATCAAATAATTTGGAGAAAAAACTAATGTATCATATTCATGGAACAAATGAGGGCACAACGAATGAAAAGGTTTAGGTGAAGAGGTATCAGTTTTATCTATATTTAGTTCAGAACTCGAACCTTAGACATTAATGTCAGCTTGAAAAAACATTGAATCAGCACAGATTTTATGGTCCATGGAATTGATTGAGTACCTGCTATCATCTAGTACAGAGCTTTGTGCTAAGGTTATGAACGAAGGAGAGTGGAAAGGGTCTCTAGAAGAAGTATCACTTTAAACCAAATCTAATCCAAGATTTTGATTTACCAAAAATGGATTGATTCCTGTATCATGCTCTGTGGGAAGGATTGCTACTTCAGAATCATGGTCAACAAATGAAGGAGGGAGTATAATATGAGGAGACTCAGGGACATATTTAGGAATATGATTAACAAACTCATGTGAATCTCATCAATAGGGAGAGATGCCATTTCAACTTGATCCTCGGGCTATCCCATTTCAAGAAGATGTATGAGAGGTTTGAGAGTCGGACCACTTGATTCATTTCCTTGTAAACACTATTCATCATTTGAATTGCTTATGACCAAAATATCAATATGTAATGAATCTATGAGAGACAATAAACTATCAGTTGTATAATTTTATGAGTTGTACAGATGGTGCTTGCAATCAGTTGAGGACTTATGTCTAGATTATACGATCATTGTTATAGACATTTTTGGGCACTGCAACCCCAATCATAAATGTCCATTAACTGAGGGCTCCTAAGTCCCTAAAAGCGTTGCTTCACTGCCTAAAGGAGCAAGGTCAGCTGATTACATCATCTCCCAAAAGTTCTCCACTAAAAACTGCTCAGAAATGGTCAAAACTGGACCATATTGAATACCCAGTGCAGAGGGTGTGATGCATATCACCTTCCTAGTGTATATGGTGCGATGCATACTGAATGTCCCCTCTATAGGGTGTGATGGTCGGGAATGGACAAATGGTAGGGACAATTTGCGAGGAGGAAGATCGTGGAATCTTCTAGAAGCTTCTCCTCTGACACTTGTCTCTCTGTTTTCGACCAGGGATGAGTAAGAGATCATCAGTCTCCAAGTGGAATCAAGAATTATCAGAGAGAGGAAACTAATAAAAACCCCAGAAGATGACTCACCTCCCTGCAATCATCTATATATGGATCCCTCATCATAGAGATCCAGAGGATGGAATCTTGTATCTTGTAGAGAAGTGTTGTTGGTTTTTTGGTGAAACTTCATAGTGTTGGGTGATCTAAGCTTTACTTGAGGTGAAGAAGGGCTTTCTTGCTGGAGGATGATGCTGGGTCAGAACATATGGTTTTAATCCTCTTGCTATTCTTGATCTTAATAAAGCTATTCAAGTTTTCCTCCATATTCTTGTATGTTTGTTTATATATGCATTTGTATGGTTAACACATATCTAGTCATGTGTTATTTATGAATATAGATCTCTATTCTTCGATAGTAGTATGCTACTTTGATTCCATAGGTGCTCTTTGAAGCTGGGCAAATGAAGAAGAAGCGGCCAAGATCTATCAGGAAGGAGAGGAATCAAGCAAGGAAACCAAGTGCAAGACTAAGGTTGGTCTCCTTTGTTCCACTCTTATTTATTTTCATAAAGGAAAGTGAAAGTAGACTTTACTTGTTTGTTTCTAGGATAACTACCAGTCTTAGTGGGAATAACAGCTTTGAGTGGACACTATTCCCGGTAACAATCATGGCGAAAAGAAGGACATGTCGAAAGTCAAGTGCTTTCATTGTCACGAGATGGGACATTTTACCACAAAGTGTCTGCTTAAGAAGGTCGGTAAGAAGCCTTGAGGAGGAGCGGAAGGAGGTGAGGCTCTTACCTCACAATTCGAATTGGACTTTACCCTCATCGGATGTATGGTGTCAATGATGATGGGTAGTGTATGGTACATGGATAGTGGAGCTCCTTTCCACATGACTGTTAACAAAGAGCTCTTCAATAACTTGGAGAAGAAGGATCTCTAGATGCATATCAAGATGGGTGATGACGAGAGGTATAGTGATACCAGGCTTGGTACAATTACCTTTAAGAGGGAGTCAGGTGCTCCCCTCACTTTGCATGATGTTATGTATGTTCCTAGTTTGAAGGAGAGCTTGGTATCTATTTCCATGTTGGAGGATAAAGGTTATGATGTAATCTTTAGTAAGGGAAAGAAGTTCCTTCATCACATAGCCATGGGATAGGGGAAGAGGATAGGGGTTCGAGTGAAGAATCTCTACAACTTGGAGGTAGAATATTGTTTTTCCTTGAGCACGGAAGCGAAGAAGGTGCAGAGCCAAGACATCGGTGAGTTTTGGCATAGGCAGTTGGGTCACTTGCACCATGACACTTTGAAAATAATGCATTAAATTTCTATGGGTTTTCCCAAAGGTACACTAGAGGAAGTTGACACATGCAAAGGGTGTACTTTGGGAAAATACACCAAAGCTTCCTTTCATGACAAAGATAATTGAGCATAGGCGATCTTCGATCAAGTCCATTGAGATGTGTATGGATCGTTCTTAAAAACATCCACAGTCAAGCACAAGTATAATGTTATATTTGTTGATGACTTTTCTCGTAAATTCTGTATCTTCTTCATGCAGAAGAAAGATTATAATTTTGCAAAGTTTTGTGAATTTAAAGTGTTGGTCAAGAAAGATATTGGTAGGAAGGTTAAAACTGTCAGGAGTGATAACAATGGAGAGTATGTGTCAAATGAGTTTAAAAACTTCTGTGTGGCAGAAGGCATTCAACGAGAGTTGACAACACCTCATAAACCACAAAAGAATGGGGTGGCTGAAAGGAGCAATAAAAGCATAGTAGGGGTAGCACAGGTGATGTTGCATGATTATGGCTTACCACTACACTTGTGGGATGAGGTATGCAACACAACTGTTTATTTGCAGAAAAAAAGCCCTCATCGAATTCTTGGGGTGAGTACACTAGAAGAGGAAATTTTAGGGAAGAAATTAGATGTGGGTCACTTTAGGATTTTTGGTTCATCAGTTTATTGCCATGTAAACAAAAATGCATGAAAGAATCTTGAGCCAACAATATAGTTGGGATATTTGTGAGGTACACTGATACACCTCACAACTATCAGGTGTACCTACCAACCAACAAGATGATAATGGTTCACAGGGATGTAAAATTTGATGAAGAGAAGGCCATGAGATGTTCCCTTAAGAGGGAGCTTCAACTACATGTGGTTGAGGAGCTTTTAGTTCCTAAGGAGGAACCACATATTATTGTGGAGAAGCCACATGAAAAGGATCAGGGAGTGGAGAAACCCACTCATGCATGATGTGAGAGAGAATGTGGGATCACCCACATGATAGCATAGGCAGAGGAGGTCACCAAAGAGGTACACTAAATACATGGCTCTTATGAGTAGATGTGTAGAGACAGATCCTCTTTTGAGGAAGCAGTGAAGCAATAGGTTTGGGTTGATGCCATGGTTGAGGAGTTTGAAACCATTGTCAATAACACTGTTTGGGATGCGGTCCTAAGAATGGCATACAAGTCATTAGTGAGTTCACAATGGCTTTACAAGGTAAAACAAGCAGGGGATGGTAGTGTGGAGAAACACAAGGCCAGGTTTGTGGCTCAAGGTTTTTCTCAGGTGGAGGGAATTGATTACGATGATACCTTTTCTACTGTTGCAAGGTACTCATCAATAATATCCATTTTGGTACTGTTAGCGTAGATGGGATGGAAGATACATCAGATGATGTAATGACAACCTTCCTTAATTACATGATTGAAGAAGAGGTGTATATTGAGTAGCCTGAAGGTTTTGAGATGTCCAAATGAGAGTCGCATGTGTGTCGACTCAAGTGAGTGTTGTATGGGATGAAACAAGCACCCCATGCTCGATACACAAGGATGAATTACTACTTCACTGGGTTGGGCTTTACGAAAAGTGAAGCAGATGCGAACCTTTACCATATTATGGTTAAAGGTAAATTGTTGATTACTGTTTTGTATGATGACGATTTGATTCTGACAAGTGATGATAAGTTGATCAAGTCTTGCAAATAGGACCTTGAAAGAGAGTTCAAAGTGAAGGACTTGGGGCTCATGCACTACTTTCTGGGCATGGAAGTCTGGCAAGGTGATGATGAAATTTTTTTCTCTCAGAGAAAGTATGCCAATGTGATACTAAAAGGGTTCCACATGGAGAGTAGTAAACCCATGAAGACTCCTCTCACAAGTAACTAGAGGAAGGAGGATGCTACTTTTGGTGAAGTAGTGAAAGTTATTACTTATAAGTAGCTTGTGCGTTCACTCATGTATTTGGTGAACACACGAATAGACATGCGCTATGCAGTTAACTAGCTTAGTCAAGCGATGGCTAAACTGATCACGTTGTATTAGAAGGCAACCAAGCATGTGTTGAGATACCTCAGAGGCACTACTCAGTATGGTTTATGGTACAAATGGAAAAATGGAGTGAAGCTTCAAGGCTTCACTAATGCAGATTGGGCAGGGCATCCATTTGATAGGAATAACACATCAGGAGGGATCTTTAGTATTTGGTCAATAAATCTGTCTTAGTACAAGAAAAAACAAAGATTGGTTTGTTACCAAGAATAGTGTCCATTCGGATGTTGTTATTCCCACTAAGATGGGTGGCTATCTTAGAAACAAACAATCAAAGTCTACTGTTATTTTCTTTTATGAAAATAGACAAGAGGAGAACCAAGAAGACCAACCTGAGTCTTGCGTTTGATTTCCTCTCCTTCTTGATAGAGCTTTTCCGCTTCTTGTTCATCTCCCCAGCTTCAAAAAGAACCTGTGGAATCACAGCAACATACTACTATCGAAGAAACAAATATCTAAATTCATAAATAATACAGGATCAGATGTGTACTAACCATATAAATGCATATATAAACAAGTACACAAGAATATGGAAGAAAACAAGAATAGCTTTATTAAGATGAAAAGTAGCAAGAGGATGACAACCATATGCTCTGACTTGGCATCATCCTCCAGCTAAGAATCCCTTCTTCACCTCAAGCAAAGCTTAGATCACCCAACACTATGAATGTACACCAGAAAACCAACAACACTTCTCTATAAGATACAAAATTCCAGCCTCTAGATCTCCGTGATGAGGGATCCATATATAGATGATTACAGAGAGGTGAGTCATCTTCTGGGATCTTGATTAGTGTCCTCTCTCTGATAGTTCCTGCTTCCACTTGGAGAATGATGATCTATTACTCATCCTTGGTCGAGAATAGAGAGGCAAGTGTCAGAGGGGAAGCTTCTGGAAGGTTCCATGATCTTCCACCTCGCATTTTTGTCCCTTCCATTTCTCCATTCCCGACCATCACACCCTACAGAGGAGAAAATCAGTGTGCATCGCACCTTGTACACTGGGAAGGTGATATGCATCACATCCTCTGCATTGAGCTTTCAGTATGGTCCAGTTTTGACCATTTATGAGCAGTTTTCTGTGGAGAACTTCTGGGAGATGATGTAATCAGCTGACCTTGTTCCTTTAGGCAGTGAAGCAACACTTTTAGGGACTTAGGAGCCCTTAGTTTATGGACATTTATCATTGGGGTGCAGTTCCCAAAAATGTCTATAACAGTTACCCCGTAAAGCATGAGGTCATTAATCTTTTGATGTCGGGTGAAATGCTTTACCATGAGGATCCGAAGTTTTTCTGAGCTGGGAGGCAACCTGATAAGATACAATACAATACATTATCTTCATAATATTTTTCATGATCTAGTTGAGGCGGGAATTCCCATGCTCAACTTTATAAATTCATTTTCATGTACATAGGATAGACAATCGTCTGTGTAGCAGAGTCATGATTCAGACTCATCATCCTTTGATTTGGATGATCATCTATTTGGAAATGATGTACATTTGATGTCTTTATATTCCTGAATATATCAGAGCCCAAATGGATGAAACTAGATCCGTGGTCTTCAAACTCGTCCAATATTCACTCGGAGTACAAGTCGATCCATGTGAAAAATGTTCTATAGTCGAACATGGAAAGACATCGCCTGATTACCAGCAAATGATGTAAGCTGTTAATAGGCGCGAGAGGAATCACCAATAATGACAATGACCGTCAAGGTACTACAGTACAATTCGCGTGGTGTGAAAAAGGACTTAGCATCGAACACCACGCAAAATATCTCGGTCGAAGGCCAATAATATAAACCTGTCGCCGAAAGTGAGAAACTTGCCATTCAAGCATGCAAGCTTGAAAGTATTGAAAGGGTTGTTCCTAGGTCAACTTATTGGATAATTAGCTGATGTCGACAAGAAGTGACCTGTCGTAGGAGGGCCTTGATGAATCCCACATCTACTACATGGAATGAAGCAAATGATTTTGGAGGTGAAAACGATCTGATGATACAGGGTTCAGGGTGGCGGTCATGAAAGAATGGAGTGTGAACGTATTGCAGCGGGTGAGACACAGGTGAATTCTCTGAATGAATTCTCTTGAACATATCGGCAACAATGACGATGGATTGGTAGCGTTAACCCCAAATATGGATGGTGTGATGGACCAATGGTGATATGACCAGTGAATGGAACAACCAAACCCGACTCGGATGCGAAGAGAAAGTGTCATGTTCAAGAGCGACTTGCTACCAATAAAGTTTTTTCAAGTTTTCTTCCCAATTTTCCCCAGTCATTTCTGACCAGTACCTCTTTATTTTTGTCAAG